>CM077103.1:30741641-30766192 GCA_039619505.1 Cimex hemipterus | reverse complement strand
CGATCGTGGTATTATTTTGTTGTAAATGTGCACTGGTGGACAGGTTTGTCGTTCGGGGGTAAATGTAACGTGTTGGCTTTTTTGTTCGTTTAACCTGATCCGCCACAGATTGCACCAGTTGGTAATAAGGTTCAGGTGTTGTAGTGCTTCTGTTGCTAGGATAGGATTGGAGTGTGTTGATAAGATTGCGGTGTCGTCCGCGTAGGTTGTGATTTGTGTGTTTACATATACATTCTTTTATCCTCTCCTACCTGCTCTCCATCAATCCCTCGCGCTTCTTTCTTCTTCTCTGAGGGTTTCTCTTTTTTGAGGGTCAATCGGTAGTTTTTGGCTGTACTGTACGATAACCGAATGGAGGTTTTATGTTGATATGGAAAAGGCTCAATCAATAAGCGTGACAATCTTTAATTCGAAAGAATCATATTAACAGTGTGCAACACTCACACAATTCCTTCGCTTTCTCTATCTGTCTCTCTCTTCTCTCCTTTTGTACCTCTTCACATTCTCATTCTCTTTTCGGTAGTTATATTTTACTTTTTTGATATTGCATGGACGATTATGTTTGTTTGTTGTTTTAAGTTTTCAAGTGGTTAGAGGAGCGTCGTATTTAGCAGAAGGTCGTAGGTTTGAATCCCAGTCGTGACACTAGCTTTTTCATTTCAACCAAAACCTTACATAAAAAAATTAAGTAATTTCGTTTTGTATATTAGCTGTTGATGTAGCAAAGACGGGCCAAGAAAATAAATAGAATAAGATGCAATACACAAAAAAATTATAATTTTTAATCCTAAAATGCCACGCTTACACGCACACACATAAACTCTCACTCCTTTTTTCTTTTTGTATTGTATTCATATATTTTTTTTTAGAACGGACAGATAATGTTTCGTCTTGTTCACTGTAAGTTTAATGCATTTTTTACGAGGGTTTGCTGCAACAAGCAGAGGTTATATAATTCCTCAGGATGCCGGTGTTTTTGAAAAAACAATTGTAAGTATGCCGGGTTGGAATGCAGGGCCGCTGGATTCGAACACAGTACCTTTACCTTACATGAGCGCCGTGTGAAAGCCTAAACTGTTGCGGCCTCCGTTAATGCAATTTATAATACTGTAAACCATATAATTAAATATTGTAAATAAATTATTCTTTTCATCTCAACTTACTTAACTTTTCTTAGATAAAAAGAATAAATCATTGAATTATTTAATACGATAAATTATTACAGTTAAACATGTATAGACTGTAAATAAATGTACTGTCACGTTAATTATTAATTATTTCTAAGTCCGCTTGTGGTTATATAACCGAAGCGCACGACGAAGAAACAGAGTTTTCTTTTCAGTTGGCCTTACCTTTGATTTTTAATTTAGAATTATAATATCGTAAGATGAAATTAATTATATGAAAATTTTTTCATTTATTTGGCTCGTTTTAAAGTTAATGTGCCTAATCAAGAATGTTGTATAATTGAAATATTGCGGTTTATATTGTTAATAATACAATAATTAAATTTTATGATATTTGGAATCGGACCAAACTACCGTTAGATCAATTTTTAGCTCAAATACCGATAGGACGATTAATTAACCCCAAGGAAGTTGGCTGTATGATGGAAAATAGGTCCTTTTGATTTTTCGAAATTTCAGCTGACAGACTCGTTTTACAGTTTGTTTAGTTTGGTTACAGTATAAAAAACGCAAGATAGTGTTTTGGCTTTGTTTTATTTTGAAAGAGGAAAGAAGTATAGATGGCTATGATAAAGGGGGTAATATATGTTGGAGTTTGTCTTGCAAAAGTGTCATTTTCAGGAAAACTATGATTATGAACTGAAAAAAGAAGAAAGAACTATGATTGTTTAAGAAAAACTATGATAGTTCGTGTTCAGTGTTTTGACTCATATTAGAGGAAAAGGCACATTTTGTCTAATTAAGGTGAATAGTTTCAATTTTTCAATCCATTCGAAAAAAAAGCGACAAGAAATTCCGGCAATTATCGATCCGAGTAGGTGGTCCCACTATTGTAAAATGACAACAATGAGACTCAAATAAATCTCGTCACAATCGAATCTACGATATTGTCTATTATGCCCATCTTCGCAGCGAGGACGCAGAAGGTCATGGATGTGCCCACCTACAGGACGTCAATCGTTCTTTGAACGTAATATTACGAAAGGAATATTAATTGCCTCTTCCTACGACAAGAGGGAGAAAAAAACACAGAATGAAATAAATGAGCTATTACACTTCAGTTACGCATTCAATGTAAAATCGTAAACTAACGAGAAATTTGAAAAGTGTTCGTTGGTTAAACGTGCCAGATCCTTTACTTCCCATGTTATACACAAATTAAAAAGCAATTGAGTAAGTTTATACATTTTTTCGACGGTCCATAAGAAGGCTTAAACCGGTTTATCATCCAGAATCATTTTACACTTGCATTAACAATTAAGCGTGATCGAGCGGTTCAGAACTTCAATATTTATCAATAATTGATCACGTAAAACGGAAATTAATCACGTCGAAAAACTTGTTTTAACCGGCCCTTCATAAAAAATTATTGTTACAAGAAGCCAAAATGTAGTGGGATTATCTACAGTACATATATTTTCTATTTGTAAGAAAAACACTTGTTAAGAGCATGTTTACGTTTTTCATAGTATCTACATTTACATTTATTTTTTAACCTAAAAAGTAAATAAATGTTTATGGACAAATAATAAGGCTCTTGTCATGAATAGTAGTAGAATACATTATTAATAAATCGAAGAAGGTATTGGTTTAGATAAAAAAAGTCAGTGTAATGAGCTCGATTCGAACCCACGACCTTAGGCTAAATACCCCGCTGCTCTACCACTTAATCTATCGCGATTTCCATCCACTCGGACACTAACTTCCCTTCACAACCTCACCCTTTTGAACTTTCCCTCCTTTTTGCCATTTTTCAAATGTCGTGCAATCTATTTTATTCTCGAATCTATTTGATTAGTGAAGTATACTTCATTTTGCTAAATAGATCGATTTGATTTCGTGATCCGATTGACCAAATAAATTATTTTAAACTCACGATAGCTCAAGTGGTATAGCAGCCGGGTATTTAGGCGAAGGTCGATAGTTCGAATCCCGCTCATGACACTGACTTTTTTATCTAAACCAATACTTTACCTAAAGATTAATTAATTGAAAATAATTTATTTGGGCATTCGTACTAAAACCAAATCGATTAATAAATCTAAGGATCGGCCGAAGATTAATAGAGAAAAAAGGAAATTGCGTATAACGTCAATAATCCAAAAAGACATTGCACAATATAAATCATATCGAACATCCTTAATTACATCGAAAATATACGACCATATCTACTGATTGGCCGATAGATAGGAATAATAAATATAATAATAATAAAGTTAGTAAATATAGGAAATTGTATAACCATTCAGTACATTCAATACGGTCAATGCTAACTTTAATAATTACCTAATAAAAAATATTGTACAATATTTTATTTAGAAAATATAAAAAACATAAACTTGAACACTTTTGTAACTATAATAAATTATTTACTAAACTTAAAGCAGAGAATGGGGTCAAAATAATGAAAATATTTATTTAGAAATTGTGAAATGCGGTCTGGTGTGATGTAGGTTTCAGAAAAACATTTTCCTTATGGTGCCGACGTTTCGATCTTTATTCAGATCATCTTCAGAGTGTCGTGCCATATCTCACTGCACATGAGAGTGCACGACGCGCAAGAATGGCACAATTACACGGAAGATAACACACTTTGAGCCCTGAAGACCTACACCACACCAGACCCCATCTCACGATTTCTACATAAATATCGATTAACGATCACTAATCAGCACACATAATAAAAATATTTATATAGTGGCGTGACGGGCCTTTGTCTCCATATAGAGAGCGTGTAGGCATGCCACCAGATTTAAGAAGAGTTCTCGGACACAGCGAGTTTCAGGGTCCCCTGTTCCGCTTTTTAGGGGAAATTGGGAATTTATTAATTTTATATATTCTTCAATATATGCTTTATGTTTCTGTGTTTTGTATGAGTGAGTGTGTTTTTAGAGTGAATGTGGAAGAGCTGATGGTGGAATAGCCTCCACGTAGCCTCTCGAGCTGTACGTGACTTAGGTTGATGGTGGAATATTTTTTATCCAGGAACCCCTCGACCCCCAATTAGATCAGATTTGGCACGCTCTCGAGGCGGTGCGGACCGGGGAGGGCTCAACCTTCCTCGTATGTACCGACTCTCTGAGCGCTGTCTGGGCTATACGCGACAGGTTCTCTGTGGACCCTCTCGTCGTGCTCTTGCTAGAGAAATACGCGGAGCTGGAGCCTCTCGGAAAAACGGTGGTTGTTGTCTGGATTCCCGGACACATCGGCCTGGAGGGTAACGAACGCGCGGACGAGGCGGCGAAAGCCGGTACGTCCCACCCTCCAGATCGGACCATCACGATCAGGCCCCCTGACGCCAAGCACGCAGTTAAAAATATGATAAAGGAAAGATGGTGGCGTCAGTGGGCGGGATCGTCGGAGAGGCTCTTGCGAGTCAAGAGCACGACCGGTAGATGGCCCTCAGAGAATCTGAGCAGGAGACAAGGGATCGTCCTCACCCGACTAAGGATTGGCCATACTAGGTTGACACATGGGCACCTGCTTATGGGCCAAAGCCCGCGCAGGTGCCCCTTATGCAGAGAAAGGTTGCTCGATGTGTCCCACATAATAGAGGCGTGTCATGCCTTGGCTCCTTACAGGGAGCGTGCAGGCATGCCGCCGGATTTAAGAAGAGTCCTCGAACACGGTAGCGAGTTTCTGAGTCCCCTGTTCCGCTTTTTACGGGAAATTGGGTTTTTTTATTGTATATAGTATGTGTTATGTGTCTTTGTGTTTTGTCTGTGTGCAAGTATTTATTGGTGTGAATGGCGAGGGGTGAGGGTGAAATTGAACGTCACCATCGCCCCTCGAACGATGAAAGCGAGTGAGTGTGTGTGCGGGGTCGATGGCGGAATATTAATAAAAGTACCCCATCGACCCAATTATAGCTTAGTTTAATTGTAGGTCGGTGGAGGAATATCAAGTACTCCACCGACCAAACGGAATGAGTGTGCTGTGTGAATGTGGTTAATTGTATGAACGTATTTATTCGTATGAATGATGTGTGTGAACGTGCATAGAATATAGACCTAGTGTGGGGCTGAAATGGCCAAGATGTCGAAAGCCCCAGTGAAAAAAAAAAACATCTAAATATTCTAGTTTTTAAAATTTTTCGACTTGTGTCACTTATCTGGTGAGTGTGCAATAGGATTTAAATAAAATGTTTAATGATTCGGATTTGTTATTCTCACTGAGCAGACGACCATGAATGAGTTAGGTCATTGGTTTTATTTAAGCTAAAGGATTTATTATTTTAATAGAAAATTTTGTATATTTTTCTAATAATATAGAATCAAATATTTTGATTATCAGTTTCTATTCTTATAATGTGTGTGTCACTCCCCTTTTTTCGTAGGGGGGTAGTATAATGCGCCCGGCTCAAGACGGAGAACACCACGAAATGGCACATGAAATAGAAAGTGACCTCATAAATCTTAAATGAGAAATACAAAAAATATAAATAATATTTTCAAAAGTTATTAAATATGCTGGAATTAATTTTTGTTCGTTTTATCTACCTTTCATCCTTCATTGATTCCTACAGTTGATTTTGAATCATAAGAAATACATTTTCAATTATTTATAAATGTGCCGAAATTTGTTAATAAAAAAAACTTTTCCAGTAGATTCTACGTTCAATATAGAGCAAAAAAGGTCCGAATCTCAACAGTTTCAATGTTATTCCCCTTTTTCTGGATTTTTAAGATTTCACGACTTTGTATAAAATAAGCAATGATTCGTTTATACCATTGAAAACTACGTTAAATTTCCAATAAGATGCGTTAAGTACTAAACTTGTAAAGGTTTGTGAAATAAGTCAGAACAGAAAAATAATTTTTTTTTCGAACTTGAAAAACTTATTATGGTGATTCTGAACTATAATTTCCAAATCTTGAAACCAGTAAATTTCAGAAAACTTATTCCATTTAATATCGTTTCCAGTGATGCAGTTGCTTTCTTAATTACTATTTTTCCAAGTTGAAACTGATCAAGGAAAACAAAAAACCGTGGTTGTAGGATTAGTAAGATGAAAAATTTAAAAAACGTTTCTCAACTTAGAAAAGAAGAAAAGATTTTTCTAAGTTCTCGCTACTAAAACGCTTATTTCATTAACGTTTAAGAGTTTATGATCACATCTTGTTGGAAATAACAGGAGGGAAAAACCGTGGTCGAAGCGGAAAGACTAAAACAAAAATAAAATAAAAACCTTAACGAAATTTTTTGAAATGATGAAGTGAGTGTGTTGTTCAATATTTTTAAAAAGATAGTTCCTACTCACAGTTAGTTGTTTTCAAGCTTATGGCTCATCATAAAGAACTATAATCTTGAAAATCCGTATCATTGAAAACAAGTAACTGTGTGTAAAACCTAACTTTTCAAAAATATTAAGGAAATTTTAAATTTTTTAATAGGGGCTCGAAACCGAAGTAGTGCAGGGATTTATTTATTTACCACACCACTGAAACTTTGATTAAACGATTATTTCACTACTTTCCTTCTCTAACGAAGTATACTGTGATCTTATGAACGGGGTTTGCGGTAGCAGCGCGTGGAAAATACGTTGCGGAAGGTGGAAAGTATTTCGAATCAAAATGAAAAAATTTTAATTCAAAATTTCCTTAAGTTTTTTAAAATTCTCATTAATCTTTCCAATTTACCAATCCGGCAACCACGGTTTTTCTTTTCCTTTTACTATTCCTTAATCTTTGAACAAAGTAATTAAAAAAGGATTACAGCATTAAAAAGGATATCAAATGGAGGATGTGTTCTGAAATTTGCTGGTCTCTCGGTAGTACTTTAGTCTCAGCACAGTATGTTTTCAAAAAAATAACTTTCAAAGTTCTGGGTACTAAAACGCTTATTTCACTAACGTTTACCAGTATTGATCACATCTTATTGGAAATTTAACGAAGATAAAATCATTGTTTATTTGAAACAGCTCGTGAAATCTTTAAACATCGAAAATGTGGAATAACTCCGAAACTTAGGGGGCCGCGGTAGCCGAGTGGTAAGCGTGAGAGACTCTCGGCTAGTAGACCCCGCGGTCGTGGGTTCGATTTCCGCCGTCGCCTCTGGCCCTTTTTTCACGAAACCCTTTCCCCCAAAAAAATTCACAGTTCATGAGATCATAAAAAAAAAAAGATAGATTCATTTTTGCATGTAGAATCTACTGGCAAGGTTTGTAACACAAGTAGCCGAACACCCTGTAAAACCTAGCATTTAGCATTTCAACTAATTTTTATATTTACGAGCAATTAAAAAAAAAAAAAAAATCAAGACAAAGAAACACATTGAGCGAATCTGAAGAATGAGATAACCTTACAATGTCAAAACTAAAGATTATCACTTTTCAAAAGGCAATTGTGAATACCAGCTTTGACCAAATTTCGCAAGGGGCCCTGGGTGATTATAGATTGCAGTTAATTGTATCTATAGTTTATGAAAGATTCCAAAATAACGGCCGTATTGTCGGCTGGATGGAAGGCCGCAGGTTTATCCACCCACAATAACTGCTAGTCCTTGGTTAACGACAATAGAGCCACAGCCTTGTCATCTGAGATCGGCTCTAGAAAGTCAAGTGGCGGCCTCTTATCCCACTTTAACCTTTCTCGGCCATAAATTAGAAGAAATACAAAAGCCGGGTCGTGCTTTTGTGTAACAGCTAGTGTAACGGGCTGGTTAGGTGATCTCGTTTCTACACGGTGATAAAACAACGGTCAGCATGCCAGAAAACACAACTATCGTCTTAAATCACTAATAAAGAAACTTAAATATATTTTCTGTCGTTACAGTAATTAGGTTGGGAAGAGTGGTATTACCGGCTGTGGGGTGGTTATACAAAATCGAAAGTTGAAGTCGAGCGGACATTTACTGTTGACAGCAGCTTTGTTTGAAATCGATCACCTTTCGTCCGCCTATTGCCCTGTTGTCAGGCACGTTTCAACATTATGTTATTTTCAGTGAAAGTCTTTTGTCAGTAGTGGAGTTTACCCTTTTAAACATTATCCTGTAGTAGTGAAGCTCGTGGTATACGATAACCAGCTCCTACGTCCACATTGCCAACTGTATCCATGGTCTGTCACCTAATTAAAACGTCCACATTTTACTATTAATGGGAATGTTAAAAGATATCCATTGAGAAATTTGTTGTTTAATTAGAAAATGTTAATATTTATTCTACTCTGTTCAAGAATTGAATCCTGCACATTTTTTGTCAAGATTTCTTAACGCGCGTAGCACTAACATCAAGAAAGAAATCATAAATGGTGGAGTATGTTGTGCTTAAAATTCTATAAACCCTGCTGGATAAAACAAACTACTTAAGAGAAAAATACATCGCAAAATAAATCATCACGACTAAAAAATATCGATAATCAGGGATCATCGGAGAAAAACATCCTTTTTACAGGGCTAATGATATCAAAAACATTTTATTCCTTTTTATGTTATAAATAATAAAATTGTAAACAATAGCAATAGTAATAAAAAGCGAACCGGGGCAGTCGTGAGAAAGCGGAAGAAACACACTGTGAACGGTTTCTGTCGGAAGGCGTGGTTGCACAATCCTGCAGGCCTTCGAACAAATGTTATTCCCGTTTGTTACGATATGTCATAACTTTGTTTATTAATATAATTCAAGAGCTGACATGTTATTACAATAGTATGTCAGTTGTATTACACATAAGTACAAATTTTTTGGTGAAATATATAAGAGGAGAGGAAAGGTCGTCAATTTTCAATAGACGCGACATCATAAAGACAGTTTGTAATAAACCAATCGAATAATTGAAGACAGTAGAATTAATCTAGAATTCTTAAAGAACTATTTATTTCGAAATCGTGAGATGCGGTCTGGTGTGGTGTAGGTTTCAGAAAAACATTTCCTTTATCGTGCCAACGTTTCGATGTGCTTGTCTTCTGTGTAATTATGCCATTCTTGGGTGTCGTGTCGTGTGTGCCCAACACGCAAAAATGGCACAATTACACAGAAAACAAACACTTTGAGCGCTGAAGATGATCTGAATGAAGATCGAAACGTTGGCACTGTAAAGAAAATGTTTTTCTGAAACCTACATCACACCAGACCGCATCTCACAATTTCTAAATAAATATCGATTAACGGTCACTAATTACCACACATTTCTTAAATAACTTTTTTCGTCAGGTATTTTAGAACGATTTAGAAACATACGTCTTTCGTTGAATATGCAGAATTCCTGTGATAAATTTGTGAGAGAGCTTGAACGAGGGGAAGAGAGAGAGAGTTAGAAAAAGGGAGAAAGAAGAAAAAATAGTCACCATAAATAATTTTGCAAATAACAATGAGTGTATTCAAAATTTTACATGATTACTGTCAATTGCTAGTTAGAGGGGAAAAAGAGAGTGAGAGAGAGTGATAGAGATAGAGGATAAACGGAGAGAGAGAAAGGGGAGATGGATACAGAGTAAGGAGAGAAACAAACAAAAAGAGAGAAAAAGAGTAAGTGACAGAAAGACTGAGACAAAGATAAAAGATAAATAGAAAGAGAAGGAGAAAGAGAGAGAGAGAGAGAGAGAGAGAGAGAGAGAGAGAGAGAGAGAGAGAGAGAGTGAGTGAGAGAGAAAGAGAGAGAGAGAGAGAGAGAGTTCATTATGGTTCGAACATGTACTAACACTGACAAATCGAGTATTGTTGAAATTGAATCTTTGTGATGAAGGGTCTGTTATGTCTGATTCCACACAATTCAGTTACATTTGAATAAATTAATTTCTTTATGACTGGGGACTCTTGCATTTATTTTTAAGAACTAAAAGTTTATGAATTTAATGTAAGATCCTGACTAATATTGTAATTATTGTGCAACCGAACCACCAAATCAAGGATGATCACGAATGATGGTACTGATGAAAAATGATTACTCACTAAATGACCGCCAAAACAATATCACAGGTTTTACATGGTTTCTTTATTTTTCCGTGTTTGTACCTAATTTGGCTATGGAATTACAAAATAGTACATTTAAATTGCAAACTAACTGTAAACAGTTCAAAAACATATTCGTTTCGCTGTTATAGCGGTTGAGACCTTGGTCACCTTTGACAATATCCGGAGTGGATTTGTAGAAAAAAGCCCCCAGGTCGGGGAAATGCCGTAAATAATGCGTCATTGGGTTTTGCCTTTTAATCATAAACCTTGGGCCAAATTAAGACAATTATGGAGTTAATTTGACACTATGATCTATGTATTCTGGAATAATTATTAGTTCGTGACAGTAAGACGTGGAAGTCACCCACCATACAGTCTGGACCTTGCTCCTTCAGACTATCACTTCCGGTGTACGGCACCATTCATTCATTGCAATGCATGTCAAACAAACCATAGTAATAATAAGTGATTCAACAGAATAAATAAACCTTTGCACCCACGTATCTAACACAGACATTATACATTATTTCTGAAATTGATATTGATTTGAATCTGTGAAGAGAAAATTCTCACGTTAAAAAAATTACCCAAAGACATATCCATGTTTAAAGGTTACATTTTCGAATATTGGGTTTTTAATTTAACAGATGTTACTTTCTTTGTCCAATGAACAAAGTAGAAATCTGTAGGATATAACGACGATTTTTAAAGGTTAACAGTGCACCAAGATTATGGCAACATCAACAAAATAAAACCACGCCAGTTTTGGAAATTCACTAATTTCGTGGTTTATTGACCAATTAATATATTTTAATTAATTAAGGTTTTTAGTTGAAATGAAAAGTCGGTGTCACGAGCGGGATTCGAACCCAGGACCTTCGGCTAGATACGCCGCTTCTATATCACTTGAGCTATCGTGGCCTCGATCCACTCGGACACTGACTTCCTATTTCAATCCCACCTTTTGAATTTTCTGTCGTTTTTGCCATTTTGCACATGTTGTGTAATCTATTTCTAGCTCAAGCAGCGACGTTTTGACTCCAAAAATGAAATAAATTGCATGAAAAAATAATATGAAATGTGATAAACTTATGATACCTAATTTAAGAGATTTGTTGTTTTGTAAACTTTGTTCCAATTTTTATAATAAATGGCAAGGTTATTACCACGGTGAGTATAAAAATGTAAAACGATTATTTTAATTTGGCCTATTGTTTTACGACCTATCTCAAAACTTAAACAGTAAATAAATATTGATAATGTTAAGCAAATTATACAGATAAGGAAGCAAGCCTAACATCAAATATGTCATACTAGGTCACTCGCAATGATTGATCAATATTATTGGTCACATCCATTAAAGTTTTTTTGTAGAAAAGGCCTAAAATGACGCAACTTGGAAGTTCGCTAAGGCCCCCAAGACCTTTTATAGCAGATCAATTGTCCCAACAGAACCACCGGAAAGTTCGTTGCACCGAATTTGGGAATAGTGGAAAAGGGCGCAGAGCTATTCGTGGGCGTATAATCACAATATAAAAATAAAGAAAGACATTTATTTAAAAGCTCGGTTCGCTGACTCTTCCACGTTCCTTGGATCGATGTAGGTGTCAAATACCGTTTGTTCTCCGAAGAATATTGAACCCTTGTGTTGTCCTCGTGTCGTCGTATGCAGGATATTTTCCTGCAACGCCCTATCGACAGGGAACCCGGTGGATCATGGGAGCGATTGGAATGAGCCTCTGATAATTGGGTTTATTTAAATTGGTGAAATGGGATTTTTTTAAAAGAATTTTTGGTCTTTACAATACTCCACCACCTCAGTAAAAAACACTCGCAGCTCTGAGAGCTGAGTGTTTTTGGACGAGTTTTTCTGAAGGAGTCGCCGCCGTTTTCAAAAATTGAACCTGCTACGCTGCACATCGATGATTAAAATGATGGATGATTTTCTCCTCTTTAAGATTCAGTTCTTGATGCTTATGATGATGTGGTGAGATCTGAGGTAGTAGTCTTCCCGTGAGTCTAATATTGAAGGTGCCGGGAAAGAAGCATAAAGAAAAGTGTAGGAAGTTGTTGGAAAAAATTGTACTATTGGTGGTGGTACCCCATGAAAAGTCGCAGGGATGAATGAATTCCCTTGTGTAAAAAAAATTGAAAAATAAGCGGGTCGGCTGTCTGAGAGAGAGAGAGAGAGAGAGAGAGAGAGAGAGAGTGATGAACAATAGAGAAGAAAATAATAATTTAACATTTGCGTGCATTTCCAACTACATTTTTCAATTGACCCTCCGGTAATAACTTGCAGTCCGGTCCGTTCGTAGGTCAATAATTGACTTGATGCAATCAATTAATGTCAAACTTTTCCGTTTATAAATCAGCACGGGGCAGAACAGGTCACGTAAACTATTGACATTAAAAACATTTTTTTTTTAAATCGTAAACAATAACCTTTTTGTAACAACACTTATACGATTTACTTGCTATGAAAAAAGGAAAGGACGGTAATCACCATTACACCTAAACTTTTCTAAAGAATTACCATTGATTCTGTGACCTTCACTATATTCTTCGGTAAACTGTTTAACAAAAATAACAAAAAGTGTTCTTTCATTTGAATTTGTATATTATGTAAAAACAGGTAAAATCTGTTTTTAAATAATCTATTTATATATTCAAACATCCGGGGCAATATCCGTTAAAATCTTATGTTTCAATTATGTAGGAAAAGATTAAACACAAAATGGTTGAAATGTTACCCAGCATAGATGGTAAATTATATCCAAATGTGAAAATATAAATTTTTGCTCATTTTAATTCTCGAGACATACAGTTGTTCTTTTCGAATGTTACGGTATCGTAGCAATCTGGACAAGTTGCACTGTTTCCTAATTAGTTTCGACTGGACGACAAAAAATATCAAGGACAGTACTGATAACTGTTTTTCATATGAGCACAAAAGCCTTTATGTACTTCAATGGCTAAGAGATGGTTTAGTTTTGATCTAGGCACTAAAATTCCAGCAGTATTCTAGTCAATGTAGATTTGTTTTTCTTATATGACAATAGTTTATAAAAAAAACTGTTTCATTTTAATGAGTGAACTTCATGTGAGATAACCCAATGATAATTTCCTCGTAATCATTCGGAATGATAAAGCGATTTTGTCGTTTGACTGTTGGTTTCTACGTGGGTGGTGATCGATGGTTGCTCGTTTCATTTCCATTCATTGATTAAACTTTATTAATGATCTAAGTATTCAACTGATGATTATTCGTGATAATTTCCAGTGGTTGAGTACATCATAACCCAAAATGACCAATTACGTCGTGAAATCACGCGGGGGGTCCATATATTACATAATTTCACATTCCACGCTGTGCTAAGGGCGTTTTCACGACTGCGGAAGGCCTAGAGGGATTTTCTTTCTGGTGTCGATGCGGTCGTCTTTTTCGGTGATATTCACTGAAGCGAAAAAGAGATTAAAAGATATTATTTTGATGCTGACAATTTCTCCACTGATTACACGCATCCGAAGGCTTGGGAAACAAGGATTTGAACATTTCAAACAGAGCATTGCTGTCCTACTCCGTTATTCGTCCTTGGTCTGGTATGCAAAACTCCGGTGACTGAAGGCTATAGCGCTTCCTGGACGGGTGGCGACATATCCTCAGGAACGGTTTATGCTCTGGTTAGCTGGCCGGACGTACTTCCAATAAGACAAAAAATACCACAAGGGTAATAGCGCGATTGTACGGAGTTTTATCAAAATACCCGATACATGAAGTATGACAATTACAAAAGCAATTCACTCATTTTCTCGCTGGTGGTGGCAAAAATCGAAAGGGTATAAATGAAACGCAAACCAGCTGGAACAAACGGAGTGTGAACAGTTAGGCGATGATCAGTTCAACAAACTTTTAACAACTTCCACCACATCATCTTTACTAAACAAAATTTGAAGATATGATGTTTGTTGATCGACCTTCAGATAATCTATGTAGTTTCAACTTTCGTAGAGCTCTTTAGATAGGTGAAGAAATAAGAAGACTAATTGTTGGGTTCACCAAGCTTTCGTGCCGACATCAGCGCTTTCCCAAGGGTGCAGAAAACAATTAACTTGGAATACTACTGCAAAAGCGGTTTGGTTTAAGGTTATAAAGCACATGACCAACATACTACATTTTACATGGTATATCTCGCTAATAAAAATCCTTATGACTAAAGGTTCAACAATTTTGTTCTGACTAGCAATTTCTTACAGGGAACATTTGTGATCAGAGAGAGTATTTTTCGTGCAGTGGTTACTAACCATAACAGACCAACCTGAGGTGATGGTGTTGTGGAGCTCTCTCTCTCTCTCTCTCTCTCTCTCTCTCTCTCTCTTATTGATTTTAATCCTTTGTACAAAGTTTCTGTAAATAGCTATAATTTTAGTCAAAAATACTCTCTTTTAAAATCGTTTTCTGCACTATTGGGAAAGCCTTGATGATGGCACGAAAGCTTGGTGAACCCAACAATTAGTCTTCTTCTTTCTTCACCTTTCTAAACCATTACGAAGGTTGAAACTCCGTACAATAAAGTTTGTTTTTAAATTTAAATTTATTTCTTACCTATACATGCTCAAATACTATACAAATATGTACACAGCACAACACTAGCACTAATGCCAGCACTGCACCGGTCGAACAGAGCTTTGAGGAGCCTGCAATTGCTGGCACTCAATGTATGATTAGGTGTCAAGGAGGTCCCCTAGCCATCGTCGGTTGAACCGAAGGGGGGGGGGGTTGTCGGGATGGGTATGAGTGGAGACGGCTCAAGCTGTATGGGTACACTGGTTCGAAAGGCTGGTGTGGAAGGTTTGGAATCTGGACCGGATCAGTTCGTCGGGAAAAGGAATGTTGAGGTCTTGTGTATAGTGAGGTTAGTGAAATAATGATGCGCTTGAGCGATTTATCTAAGTACTTACAATTGGATGCGTTTTTTAATATTGTTGTAAGGCTTGGCAGTACACCACAGTTCCACTCCGTATGTCCTTATCGATGTCATGTACCCATGTCTTATATACTGTTAGCTTTATCTCAGTTGTCAAAGTCGATTTCGTTTTAGCCCGTCTTGCATTAAGTTGTGGTTTTTTAAATCGTGTTCGAGGATTTCACGTCAGTTTACTGTCGAGATAAAGTCCCAAATACAAATTGTAAATAATGTAGATGCTCAAATTATCTTTTTCAGAGATAGACATTTTCAATCATTCTGATCTGGCTACCCTCGCTGTTTTCGATGTCAGACACATTTCAGGTATGTAACAATTTTGATGTTAATTTTTTCGCTTGGGATTGCGAACGACTTTGCAATGAATGCAACTAGAAAAAGTCCAATGCAAATTTGGTCATTTCGGCCATTTAGCCTGTCTATCTTCACTAGTTTGATCAGTGTGACGGGTTCTGGCTTCTCGCCATTTTCAGTGCAAGATAGGCAGAATTGGCCCAGCGAGGACAGGCAGAACAAAACGATCAAAAACGACTAGACTGCATAATCAAAATTGCTAATGTTACAATATCTAGAAACTTTCGAGAAAAAAACACGATAAAAGCATCATGTTATTATGTTTTTCCAAGTTTTACATTGGGATGTACCTGCAGTATTAAAAGCTTGTACTCTAAATGACGGCATAGTCCGCTCAGTTTATCAGTTGATGTCAATTTTTGTTGACTTCTTTTTCTTACTCCTCTTTTTCCAAGGGAAAAATTGGCCATTTCTGGCCAGCATCGATGACCCGTCGCCTGTAGTGCCCGCTACAATATTTTCATTTTGATCAGTTTTTGTTTGTTTAAGAAAATCGTTCTTCAGTGCAATCGCGCGACAATTCAATAATAAATGTAAATTGTATCCCTCAGATGAGTAATCATTGAATTTTAAAATCAAAATGATAAAAATTTAAAAGTGAAGTTGAATAATGAAAAATGAGTACCAGATAAGTTTGTATAATTTTGTAGTTTATAGCTTAACAACAACCATCCAGAAAAAAATTAAGATAAAATCTGATAATTATTCAGAAATCGAGAGATGTGTGATGTAGGTTTCAGAAAAACATTTTCTTTATAGTGCCAAAGTTTCGATCTTTACTGAGATCAGCTTCAGAGCTCAAAGTATTTGTCTTCTGTGTAATACTGTTATTCTTGCGTGCCGTGTTGAGAGTGCACTCTCAAAAGTTTTTAAAAAAATCGTAAGGAATGAAACCTATAGGTTGAGTGAGGTGAGTGGTTGAATGAAACCATTGAGATGGGAGAATTTAAATTAAAAACTCCCGTAAAATTTGAACATGAATGTACACTGTTGTAACAATTAATTACCTTTTCATTATAATTATATAAGAGGAATTCCATAACGATTTAACATGTTTACTCCCTCCACCTACAGGGAGCATTCTCCAATTTGTAGGTGTCGTTCAAAATGTGCTCCATTTATTTCTACTGTTACTGATCGCTTTTTATTTATTGTTGCAATATTTATGTTGTACCATTCACCATGAATATAGGTGTAATTAATACGTATGGATTATAAAACTTATATCTAGGGGAAAATCATACGAATCTGAAAACTGATTTTGGTGGTTTTCTGGTTTTAAATAGTGCGGCATTCTGCACAACCAAACTTAGATTTAATGATTAATCTGTTGTTTCAATTTTGACTGATTGGAAATCCCGCAATTCAACGATAAAAGTAGTCCAACACTAGTAATAGTAGAATATACACCGTTATATAATTTAACATTCAACATTAAAAGAATGTTTCTCAATACTATACGGTCTAATTGCGTGCGTTTCCTATAAAAACAGAAAGTCGAACGTAAATGAGCATCAGTCACTTGTGAGCATGCACGGTCTGACAATGATCTCATATGTTCTTTTACTCGCCGCCGGCGTCATTGCTATGGCAGCAGCACAATCTGGAGGACATGGCGAAGAAAGTATCGGCCATCACGAACATGTCCGTAACGACTTAAATATACGAAACTGTTGTTGGTAATAAATTTAATTTAATTTTTCTATTAATTCTAGGCACCGCTCCATTACAACTTTGAATACAAAGTCCACGATGAACATACAGGAGACGTCAAAGCTCATCAAGAGACAAGAGAAGGAGACAAAGTCAAGGGATTCTACACGCTGAAAGAAGCCGACGGTACAGTCAGGGAAGTCCACTATACTGCTGATCATAAAAATGGTTTCAAGGCGAAAGTGAAAAGAATAGGACATACCGTCCACCGCGTACCTGAATACCACCATTATTATTAACAAGTCTATTTAAAAGTTAAATCCTCTGTAAATTTGTAATATACTGTACAAATGTATAATAATGTCATGTTTTATGTATATAATCATATTCAAGGAAGAAAGAACCTTTATAATTTTACCGTTCATACTTGTATATCACCATCATTAATTTATAGAAATCCGGCAAAACAAAATTTAAAATGAACTATTTCGGTATACAAATTTTCGAACAAATTGAAAGTATACTGGCCTATAAATATTGATGGTTTAGAGAATTCAAATAAACATAATCGTATGTAACAATTTTATTGTTTATTAAGGATATACTATATTTCAATTCCGATATGGAATGACTGGGCTGAAGATCTCGTTCCACTAACAATAAAAAAAATTCACTGTTTTATGGTTGAAACATAAGTGTCAATACTTGTAAATATTCGTATTCTGAGTTGTTAATAGTAGTTTCGAAATCATGATGAATTTAATGGTGGAAGGCTTGATGACAAAACTGAATGATTTTGTTGCTTGCAAATTAGCCCTGATTTTCTTGATACAAAATTACAAAAATATTATCCATTTCAGAGTCCAATGCGGCCAATTTAATTCCCAGAATTATTCCCAAATCGTGAGATTCGGTTTGGTGTGATGCAGGTTTCAAGAAAAACATTTCCTTTATCGTGCCAACGTTTCGATCTTTATTGTGATCATCTTCAGGGCTCAAAGTGTTTGTGAGTGACACTCAACACGGCACGCAAGAATGGCACAATTACAAAGAAGACAAACGTATTCTAACTTGAACTTATTAGGGCTTTATAAAGTTTCAACATACAAGACCTATCCGAAGCCCATTTAGTGGAATTAAGCACTTTTAGTAAATTTAGCTAAACATAGCATTTTTCTTTCGTTTCTTTTCTATGCTTAGGCCATTCAAGACTCTATCTGCTACATCAACAGCTAATATACAAAACGAAATTACTTAATTTTTTTATGTAAGGTTTTGGTTGAAATGAAAAAGCAAGTGTCACGACTGGGATTCGAACCTACGACCTTCTGCTAAATACGACGCTCCTCTAACCACTTGAAAACTTAAAACAACAAACAAACATAATCCTCCATGCAATATCAAAAAAGTAAAATATAACTACCGAAAAGAGAATGAGAATGTGAAGAGGTACAAAAGGAGAGAAGAGAGAGACAGATAGAGAAAGCGAGGGAATTGTGTGAGTGTTGCACATTGTTAATGTGATTCTTTCGAATTAAAGATTGTCACGCTTATTGATTGAGCTTTTTCCATATCATCATAAAACCTCCATTTGGTTATCGTACAGTACAGTCAATAAACTACCGATTGACCCTAAATTTGATGAAACGAGCAAACATAACCGTCTATTTTATATCAAAAAGCTAAAATATAATATCGAAAGAAGCGCGAGGGATTGATGGAGAGCAGGACGGTAGGAGAGGATAAAAGAATGTATATGTAAACATATAAATCACAACCTACGCGGACGACACCGCAATCTTATCAACACACTCCAATCCTATCCTAGCAACAGAAGCACTACAACACCTGAACCTTATTACCAACTGGTGCAATCTGTGGCGGATCAGGTTAAACTAACAAAAAAGCCAACACGTTACATTTACCCCCGAACGATAAACCTGTCCACCAGTGCACATTTACAACAAAATAATACCACGATCGAACCAAGTCCGCAACCTTGGTCTTGACTTAGATAGTAGACTTACTTGGAACCCACAAACACGATTATAACGGCAAGAACTTAACAAAAGATATGGACTACTCAGACACTTTCTTGGACCAAAATCAAAACTAAGCATACATAACAAACTAACCGCTTACTAAACACTCATCAGACCCATTTGGACCTACGGAGTCGAGCTGTGGGGCTCGGCCAAATCATCAAATATCCAACGGATTCAGTCTTTTCAATCTACAGTTCTCCGCCGTATCCTCGATGCTCCCTTCTACGTCACAAATTAAACGATCCATAAAGATCTTAAAATCCCTTTCGTAAAAGTTCTTACCCAAACACGCTTCTTCACTTTTCACTCTAAACTCGCCCTCTATCCTAACCCTCTAGTCCTAAATCTTTCCTCAATATCTCATCCTTACTATCCTCCATGCCGTTTAATAAAACGACGATGGCCTCGTGACCATCTACCTAACCCACCGAATTAACTTTTAATCCCCCCCCCTATTAAATAAAGTTGGTTTCTCTACCCACTGCCTCCTGGTCTGAAAGGTCTATCAGATTTGTTTATAACTACCTATTTGCTCAATATATATTATGCACAGAAAGCAATAATTAAAATAAATAAATATATGTAAGGGAGTGAACAAGAAATTTCACAATATATAAAGCAAAATTTATTATAGACATTACATATGGTTCTATATAATTACATGGTACGTCTATTCTGTATCACAAATATAACCTTCATCCTTTTGTGATATACAGTTAAGCCAATATACTTGGCCATCATATATAAATTTACGATTTTTATGTACTGGTCATGTTTAAACGTTTTCATTGCTCTTTCTTATGTGTTATTGATATATTAAGTAAAATGTCTTCGTTTTGAACAATCCAAACTTTTGTTGTAAAAATAAACTTATTAGTTCGTTAGTTTCAAGCAGTAACTTGCAACCTTCTCAAACCGGCAATCTTTTTGGAGGTTTTTCAAATAGAATCACATGTTTTTCTTGTTACATGAACATTGGTTTTTGATGATTATTCAGGAATCGTGAGATGCGGTCTGGTGTGACGCAGGTTTCAGTAAAAACTTTTTCTTTATCGGGCCAGCATTTCGATATTTATTGAAATAATCTTCAGGGCTAAAAGTGTTTGTCTTATGTGTAACACTTTGAGCCCTGAAGATGATCTCAATAAAGATCGAAACGTTGGCACGATACGGAAAATGTTTTTCTGAAACCTACATCACACCAGACCGCATCTCACGATATCTCAATAATTATCAATTAACGGACACTAATGTGTCTTCATGTTCTTGTGGTGAAATGATTAATGGCTTAGAGTAATCATTCTGTGAAGTATTCCGAGTAACTGATAATTTAAGTACGCCGTCGATAGTGCTGAATATCTAAGAAAACACTAATGTTTTCTACAATTTTGAATTTGAGGAAAAGTATCTGGCGTTGTATATGCCAATAATTAATTAAATATTAATAAAATATTTATTATATTAAAAAATAATTACAAAGATAATCAAATATAAAATAAATAAAATATAATAATAAAAAATTATATTTAAATATATATGAATAAATTGTCTATTAACTCTTATATGTTACTTGTACAGAAATGCTGAAAACCCACCAGAAAATTGTTGTTAAAAGCGGTTTAAACTTTTAAAATATTGTCTATTGTAGTGACACGCATTTGAATTGTTGAGTAGATGTTTATGGAAACGTAAATGACTGAATAAATACAATTTGCCAAAGGCAGTTCAATTTAGGTATTAACGATTTGTTTATTTATACGTTCTTACTGCCTGATTTAATAAATAAAATAAAGTTGCGATGGCAATTAAAAAAATCCATATGATAAACTTTTATAATTGTTTAAAAATTTTTTTATAAAGTCGAAGCTTTGTACTTAAATTATGTACAGAACTGGTGCAAATTTATTTATTTTCATCGTCGAACTTCGGGGAGTATTCTTGTTGAACGAGGAGACAAATTTTCAAATAAAAGAGGGACGAAATTTAAAGGATTATTGAATAATTATTTCATTAGGATTATTAATAATAGTAGTTATATTATTTTAGTTTGTAGATTTTTTTTGAAAAGTGCACATAAAAAGAAAGTTGAACTTTTTCACGATGTGAAGTATATAATTGTTCTTTCTATTGATGACATTTATTATAACGTACTTCACCTCTGATGTATATTTTCAATATTGTACTATTTTAATTCCCATCAATCTAAAAACAACATTTCACAAAAAATTAGTGCCGAAAGGAGGCCAATTTTGGCCCAGATAGTGAATCCCTAACTCGGAGCCTTTGTAGGTTGCACTATCAAAAATCTATTCTTTCTGACTTTTATATTTCCAATTTTGACAAGGTGACTCTGTTTTTAAATAACGACAATCTGGTTTGATTCTTAATTTATTTTAAACGGATGCAATTCCAGCAATGAAGGAAATATAATCAAAGATTTTAATGAATTTTCAATTCGTTTTACACTACAGGAATGTGTCATTACTCTTAAGAACTTAACATTCAGTTTATAAATTTATTTAATCTATACGGGAAATATTGGGAAATCAAACGTAATGATATGTAAACAAATGGGGGCTAAACCTAACACAGATTAACGGCACCTAAACCTAACCCTAACCTTACATAGCGTTGCTGTCCCTAATCCTACTTAACGTAAACATAAACCATAAGTAACACTTAATTTCCGTTCTTATTTTAGCCACTCGCAATGTAAATTTAGTTGGTTTCATTAACAGCAAGTATTGCCGAAAGAATAAGGTTTTAATTTAAATGATAAATATGCGAAGAAGAGTAAAATGAAATATAATAAAGCAAGGATAAAAAAGGCGAAATTTGTTTTCAGATCAAGTTATGCAAAATTTTTTATCTAACGAATCCAATTTATATACAACATGTGATAACAAGCTTTTATAAATTTTTTAAAGTTATATGAAGTCGAAGCTTTAGACTTGAATTATGTACAGAACTTGAGATCAATTTATTTAATTGTTGAATTTCAAGCATTCTCGTAGAACGAAGAGTCAAACTTTCAGAGAAAAGAGGGAAGATAATTTAAAGGATAATTACAAAAATATTACAAATACCAATAATAATTACATTATTCAACAAAGCTTTATTCAAACATAAAAAATCATTACACATCACACATAATAATGGCTCAAAGCATTTTCAGAGCAAGCCTATTAAAACGTATAAAACTAGTAAGAGGATGCTTACAATAAACAAATTGTTTACTAATATATAAGGTAAACTATAATTTAATTCCAATTCAAAACCTAATTTACATTACTCACCAAAATATACAGCCAACTACTCTCTAAGGTTTTTTTTTACAATTTTGCCCAATTTATATAAATCATTGTATTATCGAACTGATCCTTCTCGCGTGTCTAGCAAGTAGGTGAAGGCCGTAATGTAATAACATCCTGGGCAGAGTGGAATTCCTTATCAAGCTAAGTCTTCCAATTGTTCATCTATAGTAATATATAAAGAGGAAAAGACCAACCTAACAGCCATTTAACCTACCGGCTTTGTTGAAGGAAGTTGTACCACTTTTGGTTTTCGTGCGGCTACGGAAGCTAAACTGCCTAAAAATGAATAGGGATAATTATCGATTAACGGCTACGCCATAGATAATTGTAATTTATTCGCAATAAAAACATCAAAACAAAACAGAAAATACAAATAAAAATTTCAGCTCATTTTAATAATAGATTCACTTAAGAATAGTAACATGAGGACAGTCATTTTGTAAAAAAAGACCTTTTCTTGTCTTTTCTCCATTTTAATCCAGTTGTATTCACTTTAACCAGGGAAAGATTTCATCTTGAATCAGAAGTTCGCAAATTTATTGTGCAAATTGAGGTAACCGGCAAGTGGATATCGCAGAGGCAGACGTTTCTCATAGCGTATTCTTCCGAGCTTTAGCCCGATCCGTGGGACGGGAAGAACCAATAGGATGCCTGATGGTGGATCTCAGCGCATTACGACGCTAAGGGAGGACATACATATTGCTATTGATATTGTTAGATCCTAAATGAATGGCAAGGCCACAAATGATTATCATCACAAATGTAATCGTTTTTGGGAAGTTGGCCTCAGATCGTATGCTCTGCAGCAACAGCCCGGAACGAAGGGAGGAGAATATGGTGCACCTAGCGCCTACAAGAGACCAGCAATCGGAATTCTATTATGTTTACTGACGAGTCGTGTTTCTGTCTGTATATAGCAGGCGCCGAAATCTACCGAGTGTGCCCAGTACGTTCATTGCAGTTTGGAGGAGGCGGTGTAATGGTCTAAACTGGGATTTACACTAGAGAACGAACTGAACTCCATATTGTTGAAGGCAACCTCGGCGCAGTCTATAATGTTCAAGATGTTATCAAGGAAAACATCCCTCAAACTAGGGATCTCATTGGCAGCGATTATCGATTTCTGGATGACAATGCCAGACCTAAGAGAGGAATTTCCCATCTGCCCTTTCCCCCACATCTTCGGATCTGAATCCCATCGGGCACATGTGGGATGCGTTTGAGAGATGGATTTTCGATCACCATCTGAGTCCAACATTGCAACAGCTATGAAGTGAAATTCCTTATGAAATTAGTGACACCCTTATTGACAGTATGCTAAACAGGTGCACAAAGGTTCTGGCGGAGGTGTAGTCGGCATTAATCAGAGGAATATTATTCCGTCCAATAAACAAAATATGAAATTAAAACCTTTTATTTAGTATTTTTCAAAATCCATTAATTAAATATTCCTTCAGCAAATAACATAATTATATTTATTAGATTTTAATGTAATTTATAATATAAATAAAATTGAAATACAAGGAAAAGAAAATACTACAAAATTGGCACTATCCCCATTTATTTTGAGCATTTTATAATGATGATGTCACATAAACAAATCGTGTGTCATAAGTACTTTCACAAACTATAATTATTTATCTTACGCTGGTCTTTTCTAACAGAAAAAAATATTCACAAAGAATCGGCAACAAAGCTTACTTTCAATATTGATTTTAACGAATACAGAAATAGATCAACAAATAATACCAAACACCTAATTTTTACATTAAAAACTATTTATATGATGAAATTAAATTTTAATGTAGGAAGAAAATATATTACAAGTAGCAACATTCTGAAGGAAAGAGATTTTTTAAATTTATTATTTCACAATTGTGATTTTAGTAGCACTAAGTAAATTTTCTTTATATTTTTAAAAAACTTTTTATTCAAGTGTAGAAACATATTCTTTTGGGTTTTTAAATAGTTTGATTACTTTTAATTTATTTTTCTTCTTGTCTTTTTTAATGAAATTATTGTATAATAAACTATTAATCGTTATCGTATATGTAATAATAATGGTGCATGAATTTGAATAAAGTTCCTCCTTTTAGGGTGTATTATCACGAGGAAAAATTCTTTCAAGA
>CM077103.1:30698553-30721641 GCA_039619505.1 Cimex hemipterus | reverse complement strand
AGGGAAGGCGACAAAGTCAAAGGTTTCTACATGCTGAAAGAATCCGACGGCACCGTCAGGGAAGTCCATTACACCGCCGACCACAAAACCGGTTTCAACGCCGAAGTCAAAAGGGTAGGACATGCTGTCCACCATGTACCAATGTACCATCATCAGTAGTAAAGAATTTATGTAAAACACATAATACAATTGCTGTACATTTGTAAAATAAAACACCTTATTATATAAAATTAATGTTTTTACCTTGACGACATACTTTAATGTGAATTATTTTTTATCAAGCGTTATTTATTAACTGTTTAATGTTTGAAATTATAGACAATGTAGTATTCAAAATAATTATTTAGTGCGACGATTTTACAGACTTGAAAATGCACAAGTGTTTATTGATTTAAACATTCCAGCGTCAATGACAGATCTGCAAACTGTATTTATCTAGTTTTATTCCGACTTCAAATGTGAACTATTTTACATTATTTGATGTCAATGATGATGGTTTGACCTTTGAAATGTAGGTCAACGTTGAACCAACATTAAAATTACATTAAAGCTCATATCATTTAAATTAAGAAGAGATATTCACATCTAATCTAATTGATCTTGGTTTAATTTCTTAAATAGAAAAATCTACTAGTTAACCAAATATCGAGAAATTTATATAAAATAAAAGTGATTCGATATTTTTTTTCGATCGCAGATATTATTGCGGAATAAATAATTGAAAAATATGGAAAAAGAGGATAAAATTGTACCAAATACAACAGTCCCATATTTCATAAATGTGTGCCCCTGTGAAGCACATGAATGCCACCACTATTTTTAAGGTTGAATGTAAACCTTAAAGTTTCTTGCAAATTTGTCATATAAATTATACATGTGGCCAGTCTGAGAGAGAAAATATACATTAGTAGAAGAAAGCCTATTTTTTTTCGAGGGTTCACAACAGCAGATGTGATATACACCTTCAGGGTGCCGGTGTATTTGATAAAACCCCATTTGTAAGTATGTTGGGTTCGAATGCAGGGCCGCTGGATTCGAAC
The DNA here is from genome assembly GCA_039619505.1 of Cimex hemipterus. Classification (NCBI taxonomy): domain Eukaryota; kingdom Metazoa; phylum Arthropoda; class Insecta; order Hemiptera; family Cimicidae; genus Cimex; species Cimex hemipterus. The sequence goes on along the minus strand of CM077103.1, from coordinate 30,720,601 downwards.
CCGGGACCTTTACCTTACAGTGATGAGCGCCGTGTAAACGTCTTAAGCGTTGCGGCTACAGGCAATTCTCAAATGTTGCTGTTAATCAACTGAATTTTAAGATACGCCTGAATTTTGAACGTGAACTGTTCGTAACCATCTTTAACCGTCGACTGTAGTCAACCTTTTAAATATTTCGTAAAATTTGATATATGTAAATCTTAAAAATCAATCTGAAAAAATTGAGACCTACAAATATATTCACAATAAAAACAATGTAGGTTTGTAAAGTAGGTTTGTACTTTTTGCTCAACTGTTGTGCTTGTCCTTGCTGGTGTTGATATTTGTCATCATTTTTTGTTATTACAAACTGTACACACTCTGTAAAAAGCTACACTATTTTTCTCATCTGGCACTATTATAATACCATGAAGGAAAGGATGTTCGGTCCTTTCCCATCTTTTCTCAATCGGTCAGAGGTACCCGGGACTCCGCTTGAATCGCCTGACGGGGTTATGAGGGAAATGGATGAGGTTCATTAGCCACTGTCTCATTGGTTGGGATTTGACTATAGTTTTGTTTGTGGAACTTGGAAAATTTGTTAGGGATTTTCTAACCAAGGGTATTCGGACGCCCTTGTCGAGAGCCTGAGATCATGGTTATGACGACTTTGGATTTGAAGGACAGAATTCGTTGTATGTTGTCTTTTGTAAAGTTTTAGTTTGTTTTTGTTTATATGTATGATTTGTTTAAATATAGTAATTTGTATGTTAATATGAACGTGTGTGTCGGTTTTAGGTTAGACGTGAGTCGCGATAGAACCCAACGTCTCCCACGAAAGTCACTTTTAGGGATTGGAAGATGGTTGATGACGCGCTCAGCATAGCAGCAAAAGAAACCTAAGCCGTATTGAAGCCAAGGTAAAAGTAAAGTATATTGACCTGCAGGCCATAGCACTCCAGCGCTCAGAAGCAGTATTTATTATTATTTTATTATAAACAGTATGTATTATTTTTAATTATTAAAAGATACTCTCATGCCACACGTCGGCCAAACGCTTGTAAAACATCAATAAAGGTACCATCTATCCACTCTGGATAAGTAAAAATTCCTGTAAATTGTTTCAACAGTAAATGCCTTGTTGACTTAAAAAAAACAATCAAATATATATATCATTACATAGTAAAAAAAAGTAAATTAAAATGACTTACAGTTAATACATTTATATTTAATGGTCTAATTGACCAAATTAATTATTTCAATTAATTATTCTTTCTATATAAGGTCTGGGTTGAGGTGGAAAAATAAGAGCCACGACAGGATTAGAACCCACGACCTTCAGCTTCGAATCCAGCTCGGGACGCTAACATTTTCATCTCAACCAAGACTTCACATTAAAATGAATAATCTAATCGAAGTATTTATTTTAAATCTTAACTATTTGGAAAAAGAAAACCATAAAATTATACCTTGATATTCGTCTGCCTGAACGAGAAGTTTGATATTTTTTAAAATTAACATTTATAGAGAAAAATGTATTGACAAAGAAGGTAATTCTTTGTTTAATTCGTAACTAATGTTTTTTCTTTAATTTTTAACCACTGTTATTAAATAGGATTGGAAAAGGAAGTAACTGTCACATTTTTAGTTTTATAATCGAAAAACTTTTTTTAATACATCCGACAAGACTAAAAAACCGTAAAATAAATATTACAGCCATAGGTAGGATGGCAGCGATAAAAATAAAATAAAAAAATTACATAGTAGATAAGAACGAATACTACGGCTAAAAAATAGTAACAAGTGTTTTCGATGACCATATAACAGTATAATATTAAATTATATGGTATGCGCATCATATTCTACCTTAAAGATAATTTTTACTGGTGATGTTGAATTGGAACGTGCCATGGCCAGTCCTTTTGACTGATAATGTATTATCAAGGGAAAAACGTATAAATTTTATAGTTTATTAAATAATGATACAATTTCTGACATTTTTCAAAATTTTTGTCAAAAATTTGTTTAGTAATGATGGTGAACTACATGTCCGACTCTTTTGACTTCGGGGTTGAAACCATTTTTGTGATCAGCCGTGTAATGGACTTCTCTGACAGTACCATCAGCTTCTTTCAGCATGTAGAATCCTTTGACTTTGTCGCCTTCCCTTGTCTCATGCTGAGATTTGACGTCTCCGGTATGCCCGTCGTGGACTTTGTATTCGTAGCTGTAGTGGGGTGGTGCCTAAAATTAGGAAGGAAATGAATTCTCAATTATAAGATTCTTAAATGTTGAATTTACGTAGTAGTCATGATGTTCCTCGTGGCCTTGTTCTTCTTCTACTTTTTGGTGGTGCACTGGGACTGGTTCTTCTCGGTGGACAGCATGTCCTACCCTTTTGACTTCAGCGTTGAAACCATTTTTGTGATCGGCAGTGTAATGGACCTCCCGAACCGTCCCGTCAGATTCTTTTAACATGTAGAATCCTTTGACTTTGTCGCCTTCCCTAGTTTCATGGTGAGATTTGACGTCTCCGGTATGCCCGTCGTGAACTTTGTATTCGTAGCTGTAGTGGGGTGGTGCCTAAAACATACGAAAAATTTACATTTCTTCATATTTCAGTACAGTTAAATCACTTACGTAATAATCGTAATGTTTTTTCTGTGTTTCACCTCCTTCACCGTGTCCTCCCGATTGTGCAGTTGCTACAGCAACGATACACGTCAATAATACGAGAAATGTATTCATGGTTCGCTCAAGAAAGTACACAAGAGACTGATACTCATTTCGTCTGTCTTTGGTGTTTTATAAGGAACGGTCGTCATTGGACCATACAAACTCTTGAAATATTTCAATAATTTTAAAGGACGTAATGTAAACCAATGTGCGTGTGTCTGTAAAATAAATTCCTAAAAATATTGTTTGCTTAATAGACGAAGAAGAAACAGAAGACGAATACTTTTATTACTAAACATAAGTAACATATATTTACACTTAAGTTTAAGTAATGTAAAACGCCCTATACAGGAGTTTGGAATCCATTTGATTATATTACCATGTTATTATATTATTACTCAAATAAATTACAGTGATAATACTTAGTCCAAATTACAATCTAAACTAAAAATACTATTTTTTACACACATGTTTTACCAATACAAGAATTAATATTTGAAGAGGAAATAATCTATAAAAATATACGGATTTAACAACGAGCAACAAACTTGATATTAAACACCGTCAATAAGTCGTTTCTGTATTTTCAGGACATTTTCCAAACAGCAGTTGAAATCTCTGACAATTCCTTGACAATTCCCGTTTATAGCTGGCAAGATTCAGCCATACCGGAGCACGAAGAAAATGAAGATTCAACCTGGCATTAAAATTGTACATAGAACATCTTTCCCTGAAAGGATACTTCCTATACTAGGCTAATTGAAAAAATTCCCTCTCACCTTGCACGATCACCTCAATGGACAAAGATTCAAGAGATAATACAGCCCAAAACTATGAATTCCATATCTGACTCAAATGGGGTTCTATAAAGAAAAAAGTACTCAGCCAGCATAGCCATCCTTCAGACTTTTCCCAGCTATTCCTATCTTCTGTAAACATAAGAAAACAGAGTTTACCACTGAGCCGTATCATCTATAGAAATATAAACCTCGCAAGAGTAATTTCCAGCCAAGAACCTCAGGATAACCTCCCTGGCTACAGCATTTATCAATCCATGAGCAAAGAGTGAGAACACCCTCAAGCAAAATTTAAAATGCAGGCGAATTGTGCATAGGCAATTGGTTGAACAGAGGATTCAACATTAACCACATAAATAAGGGTGTTTTTAGATCGAGACCTATTAATAATTAACGAATAATGTATATAATAATTAATATTATTTGCTTTGAAATGAAAGTAAAGATTACAATGTATGAATTTTTCATCTTTCAATTAAAGCTTCCACATTAGACAAATTATGCAAAACTTATACAAAGAGTGTTGTGATGGAGATTAAAAATAAAGTAAATTGAAACGTTACGTTTTCCTACTGGTGTGCAACCAAGAAAAGAAATTTTAAAAGCTATGTTTCTTTGTCGTCTTGAATGTAATGATAAAAATATTGTAGAATTATTAAATATCACGCTCCAATCATAGTTTATCGATACGTTTTGCAATACAAAGTTAACAATTATAAACTTGAAAATATCACCAACAAAAATTAAGTGATGCATGATTCTCTAGTGTAATTTAAATTTTTCATCACTTCATAAAAAAATATTAAAAAGTGTATTACGACATATACATTAGATCGAATTGGTGTGTTAACTACCAATACTTAACGTTGCATGATTTATCCTTGGATTTTAACGAAAAGTTTCTTAATCCCTTCCGGTTCAGTACCGTGCGTTTCTTATAAATAATGAAAACAAACGTGAATAAGCATCATTTACTTGTGAACAATCACGGAGGAACAATGAATACATTTCTCGTTTTATTCGCTTGCATCGTTGCTGCAACATGCGCGCCATTTGAAGGACACGGCAAAGAAGTACTTGGAGGGCATCAAGAACATCATGACAATTATGTCAGTATATACAATTTTATTAATTGGCAAAACTAACATGTTAATTATATACATTCCACAGGCTCCACCACATTATAGCTTCGAATATAAAGTGCACGACGAGCACAAAGGTGACGTCAAATCTCACCATGAGACTAGGGAAGGCGACAAAGTCAAAGGATTCTACATGTTAAAAGAATCTGACGGGACAGTCAGGGAAGTCCATTACACTGCTGACCACAAAAATGGTTTCAACGCTGAAGTCAAAAGGGTAGGACATGCTGTCCACCAAGAAGAACCAGTCCCAGTGCACCACCAAAAAGGAGAAGAAGAACAAGGCAACGAGGAACATCATGACTACTACGTAAATTCAACATTTAAGAATCTTATAATTGAGAATTCATTTCCTTCCTAATTTTAGGCGCCACCCCACTACAGCTACGAATACAAAGTCCACGACGGGCATACTGGAGACGTCAAATCTCAGCACGAGACAAGGGAAGGCGACAAAGTCAAAGGATTCTACATGCTGAAAGATGCTGACGGTACAGTCAGAGAAGTCCATTACACCGCCGATCACAAAAATGGATTCAACGCTGAGGTCAAACGAGTTGGACATGACGTACATCACGAGGCACCAGTGTACCACCAAAAAGTAGAAGAGCAAGGCCAGGATGAACATCACGACTACTACGTAAATTCAACATTTAAGAATCTAATAATTGAGAATTCATTTCCTTCCTAATTTTAGGCACCACCCCACTACAGCTACGAATACAAAGTTCACGACGGGCATACTGGAGACGTCAAATCTCAACACGAGACAAGGGAAGGCGACAAAGTCAAAGGATTCTACATGCTGAAAGATGCTGACGGTACAGTCAGAGAAGTCCATTACACCGCTGATCACAAAAATGGTTTCAACGCTGAGGTCAAAAGGGTAGAACATGTTGCCCACCATCACTTCTAAGCAAATCTATTTCACAAATAGTCAAAAGTGACAGAAATTGTTCCATTGTGTAGTAAATTATAAAATTTACTCTTACTGTTTTTTTCCTTTATTATATTCCTATAATATTTTATATTGCCAGCGTATTATAACGCAGCCAATTTCATTTTAATTTAAATTTTCTAATTACTTGAAATCCTCTTCACTTTCCGGTAACGTATTTATATTAAGAAACAACTATAAAGATGATCATTAATTGACCGTTACCATTTTACCATTTATAAACGTAACAAAATTTTGAATGTTCAATAACTTCTGTCATACTGGATATTACCTGATGTAATAAAAGCTTACTTTCAATTACACCCAGAATAGAGTTGGAATAATATTGCACGCTTTAAAACCGAAAAATCACCAAGATCAGCGTTGAAATCGTTTCTATTGTTGCATTTTGGCCTGTGACACCACTTAACTATTTTAGTATGATTCTAGTTTCTCTACCTTGTAAAGGTAACTTTGTCACTGATTAGGGATGCAAAAGTTCATTTACACGCTATTCTGAATGTCAAATAAAATAAAAAAGAATAAATTATTTAGGTCTTTCGAACCAGTACAACAATTGACCACATCCTATCGACGGCAAATGGGGAGGTGAAAGTTTTGCTAGCATATGCAGTCATACACAGATATTCTCACAGCGCACTCCCATTAAACAACAGTTGAACTAATTTCATAACAAAATTGCACTTCATACATATCGCAAATTAAAACTAACGAACCTTTTGTTTTGTTATCAAATAGGATTGACATTTTTTTGAATTATATTAATTACATTCTAGGAAATCAAGCCATTTATTAGAAATTCATTCAGAAACCACAGTTGACCATAATATCAATAAATCATATACACAAAACAGTGTAATTACCAATGTAATATGTAGTTTCACTAGTTTTTGTGTTCCGCTTGACAATTGATAACTTTCAATTAATTCACGTTTTTATATGAGATAAAAATGTCAATGGCAAGAGCGGGATTCGAACTCACGATCTTCGGCTGTATACTCCGCTGCTCTACCACTTGAGCGATCGTGACTTCGATCCACTCGGACATCAACTTCCCATCTCAACCCCACCTTTTAAATTTTCCCTCCTTTTCTGCCATTTTTCAAATGTCGTGTAATCTATTATTTTCTCGGCGGCAAATGAAACGGCCGCGGAGAGCTGCAGAATTCTTTCTTATCTCAACTAAAAACCTTGAAAGACTAATTGTGTAAGAAAATCGTTTGTAAAATATCATGGAATTAATTTAATGCGTGAAGCATTATACAGCAAATTTACTTTAAAATAAAAATAGCTGTTTCATGATAACATCTGATTATTAAACAGCCAGCATTTTAGGCAAAGGGTACAAAAAGGCACGTATTGACGTTGGGCAAGGGTGAGCTATGCATACAGAAGAGGCCACCCCAGTATTATAAGGAACAGGTTAGATGCTCATGACCATTTGAAAATGACGGTCAACAGCAAATGGGCCGACGTGTGTTTAGTTTCCTATAATCAGTTTATTTAGTATAACTGGAAGAAAACCATTAGAGGAAAAATACTCTAGTAACCTCTCGATTTTTGTTTTTCCCTAAGAATCTTTTCAATTCCGCAAGGCTTTTTTTAATTTTTTTTCTAACACGGGTTCGCAACAGAAGAGGTCATATAAACCCTCAGGGTGCCGGTGTTTTTGAAAAAAAGCCCGTTTAAATTTGTCGGGTTCGAATGCAGGGCCGCTGGATTCGAACCCGTGACCTTTCCTTTTCCGTCAAAGACTAAACCTTCCGGCCACCGACGACCCCACAAACCTTCTTATTACCGAGTTGGCAGTACTTGAGAATATCCATACAGACTACACCTAGGTTTTGTCGGTTTTGTAACAAAGCGGAGATCCACTCCTGTTTCAATTATCTTCCCGATTATACATCGACCCTCATACGAGATTGTTATGAAGTTTATTATTACCCGTAAGATTGTGGTCTCTCATAACTTTCCTCTTTTAATCACCATTCATGGGCGTACTACTCAAAATAGGACAAGTGTAACATTCATCTTCAACGTTCACCACCAAAACCACGGTATACCTTAGCAATTTTCGACAGTGCAGAAGTTAATTGTATCATCTTAATGATAAATCAACATGGGCTGAACCGAATAGCATTAAAATTCAAGCTATCCACAAAGGAGTTCTGATTATTGTTTAGAAATACTTGGTATTTGTTCGTGGTAATGTAAAGCAACTTTTTTTCTGCATATGGTGTCGTAAGCATTGTTCTCTCAGTACTTAAAGTTTCTTCTACTGTGTTCATCTCTGCTGAAACATATTCTTTTTCTATATGATAAAGAGAAGAATTTTGTTGGGTATGCTATCAAGAAGATTTAAGTAGTTGAAGAACGGTTTTCCCACGTACCATAACCTTTTCTAGATAGTGCAGAGGTGTTGCATAGGATATGTTCTACGTTTCTTACTTTCCTAGTCATAACCAACATTGTTGATAGTCTGAATTTTCAAGCTAAGATGTGACTGAAGCTTATCCCCTAAATATACCAGAGTTTTTCATCTCTTCGTGTTAAGGAATTCTTCTTTTACCGATCGGGATGTTTTTGCCGGTGAGACTATATCAAAAAATATATTTGGGCCTATCTGTTGTTCCGAGGCTGGCCTTTTTAGTATGTCTGCTACCTCGTTTCTGGAAATTTCCTGATAAACTAGGTATTTCGGCAGTTCAGACAAGTTTAGACATACCTGGAGGCCTGGAAAATCTTTTGAGTTGTCTAGCTATATGAAAATATTCTCCTACATTTTAGATGCTTATCATTTATTTCATATGTGCATTGTTTTATGGCTTTCAGACTGTTGTAGAGTGACGAAGACCTCAAAGTTAGCCCCCTTTACGATCATACCTATACAATTTCCCAACCACGAGTTATCTGTATATCATCAGAAAAGCCCCATGTGACCGACATAAGGACGGATCAAACTCTTCTTCTTTTCTGATAAGACTTACCATTTTTCAGATTTGTGTGGTAATCAGTGACCGTTAATCGATATTTATTTAGAAATCGTGAGATGCGGTCTGGTGAGATGTAGATTTCAGAAAAACATTTTCAATATCATGCCTACGTTTCGATCTTTACTGAGATCATCTTCAGGGCTCAAAGTGTTTGTCTTCTCTATAATTCTGCCATTCTTGCGTGTCGTGTCGGGAGGCACGATAAAGAAAATGTTTTTCTGAAACCTACATCACACCAGACCTCATCTCATTTCTAAATAAATATTTTTCAAATTTTGCGAGAAGTTGGGAAATTTTTGCCGTATAAGGCACGTATTCTAAGGCTTGGGGAAAATATTCGGTAATAGCTCGCACACATAATTTTTACGATTTAATGATTTCAAAGCTCCAACTATTATAGCACCATCTATATCGTTGCTTCCTAAACTGTGGACTCCTTGAATACCATGCACATAAAATGTTTGTTTTCGTAATCGGCAGCTAACCTGTCCGTCAGGAGTGATCGAGGAGGCCAGATGATCATGTAATGTTGACTGTTTCTGAGGCATCAATATTCTGCCTTCAAATAGCCCGTATTTTAATATTCGACTGTATGTTACACTCAGTGTTATTTTTTATACAATTTCTTTACTTCAAGAGCTTTCATTTCCATGTCTACGTATTGTACCTCTTGTATAAGCTGTGAAAATCAATAACCTGACAGACCAATCAATGCGGATAGACAGAATTTGTTTTTAACAGTTTATTCATCGCCTTATGTAACTACATGTTATTGAAGTCAGACGCACTAGGTCTTACAACAGAATATTTTAAAACTCTGTAAAGTAAGAAATAAAATCGTTTTATATAATGTCATTCCATTCCTTTAAATACTAAAGCATAATATGCTTTTTAAAAAAAATTTAATTTTGAACAATGGTTATTCATTTAAGAAAAAGCCACTCGGTCCAGAGGGTACAACTTGTACGAAATTGACCTCAATAAAATACAATAGTACAAGGGAAGCATTTGCTTCTAAAATTAAGAGTTCATAGCCCATAGTAAAGTCGTATCTATCCGATGGTTTTGCGACCCAAAGAAGTACTCTATTCAATTTGAACAGAGAATAAAAAAATAATGTTAGTTAGCAGCACTGAACTCGAACATTCTCAGCTTGATCATGGAACTGAATTGCAAGACGTAACTAAATAGGTCGAAATTATTCTGTACTGTACTTCATAATACGCAGGAGTAGAGGAAAAGAAAAAGGATCTATACAATCAGAGAACATGATACAAGGAAATTCAAAGGGAGATTGAAGAAACAATGGATGCCAATCACTGGTCGCAAGAAATCCAAAAATGTACTAGTTAGATTTGAAACAGAAAGAAATTCTAGAATGTACTAAAACAGGCAGAGACGCTGAATGTTAACTGTTTTCTTGGGGTGCACTGCGAACTGAAAGTGCTCTGAGAAACATGGTTGATACACATATTGTCATAAAACTCGGTAGGATGGTTGAACGCATTTCATTAAACGAATGTTTTTAACAGCCTCGTTTATTTAAAAATACAACGAACTTATCTCCCGTTTATGTTTATCTCTTAGTAGTGATGGTGATATTCTGGGACTTTGTGAACGGCGTGTCCTACTCTTTTAACTTCAGCGTTGAATCCGTTCTTGTGATCAGCGGTGTAATGGACTTCCCTGACTGTGCCATCGGGTTCTTTGAGCATGTAGAATCCTTTGACTTTGTCGCCTTCCCTTGTCTCGTGCTGAGATTTGTAGTCACCCGTGTGCTCGTCGTGGACTTTGTACTCAAAGCTATAATGGGGTGGCGCCTAGAATAGATAAATTAATTAATTTCATATGTAAATACTATCTGTTTTACTTGTTGCATCGAAGAATGCAGTTGTAAAAAACAAATAAAACGTTAAAAAAATATCGGTTAACAAATCCCTCAATATTTACATAGTAATCGTGATGTTCAACATGGGGTTTCTCTTCCTCAACTTTATGATGGTATTCTTGTACTTGCTCTTCTACTTTTTGGTGGTACACTGGTACCTCTTGATGTACGGCATGTCCTACTCTTTTCACTTCAGCGTTGAAACCATTTTTGTGATCAGCGGTGTAATGGACTTCCCTGACTGTGCCATCGGGTTCTTTCAACATGTAGAATCCTTTGACTTTGTCACCTTCCCTCGTCTCGTGATGAGATTTGACGTCACCTTTATGCTCGTCGTGGACTTTATACTCGAAGCTGTAATGAGGTGGTGCCTAACAGGAACAAAACACAAGCTTAAAAATTATAAACAAGGCCGGATAAAAAATTAAATTACTTACGTAGTAATCGTAATGATGTTTGAGACCTCCTTCACCTTGCTCTCCCATCGGCGCACTTGATGCAGCCGCAATGAAAGCCAACAAAACTATAAAAGTGTTCATTCTTTGGTTCAAGCTAGTTCACAAAAGACTGATACTCATTTACGTTTGCCTTTCAGTTTTTATAACCAAGGCTCGTTATTAGACCGTACAGGATTAAGAAATAATTATTTACTTTTGAAGGGTAAATCATGTAACTTTATACATTATATATGCAAAATTCAACGAATATCCTTGTGTTATTCATGTAGGTCCAACATTTCACCATCAAAAATTTCTGAAAAGAATTTTCGGAACATTTTTAATAATCTTTCGATGCTGAATAGTAAAACAAGTTATAAAGAATCAAAAAGGAATAAAAATGTTTTCTGTGAAAAACTTTGCCCTCGTTTCTTTTTTGCGCCGGTAGTTTCATTAGCCATGCTTTTTAAGATGAGATAGTGAATTTTTGTTATGTATAGTTTCCGCTTATGTATATTTATGTATTTCCTTAAACCTCAAGGCCGCATTTATTTAAAACTCCACTATCTCAGTGTATACTTTTATATTTTCTATTGTTAATATTATGTCTAAATTAAAAAGTCTCTGCAAAGGTATATTTCCATCTCCTTTGTGTCTAAATTCATCTCTATATTCTTCGTACTTCTGACATTCCAGGAGCGAATGGGGGCGTCCTCTCTCGCATCGTATGTTTCAAAATTGGGTGTATTTTTTTCACTTGTTTAGAAAAGGTAAGAATCGCTATTGTGTTTTTATTGTCACATTTGGGCTAAATAATCTAGGAATTTTAAAATGAACAACATCCTATCGAACCAAATTCAGCGTTGTTTGATTTTTCAGTAAGTAAGGTTACATGATTTTCCGTTGAAAATAAGTGTATGTTGCTTAATCTAGTACGGTCCAGTTCCGATGGTAAAAGCAGCCTTCGACGTACCACCAACTTCAATAACAAAAATTAAATTCCGAGCCGTTATCCTATGTTTGAGAAAATGTTGTTACCCTTATATTTTGTTACAAATTACATGTGTCACACTGCGAGAAACAATTTTCAGTGTTAGTATCTACATCTTTTGTACCGCGGAAGATATCTGCGCTCTTCAGTCAATTAATTATATTTTTGGTCCTATGAATATAATCTTCAATCTATTAGATTTCGTGGTCCGATTGGCCAAATAAATTTTTCTCAATTAATTAATCTTTAAGTAATGTCTTGGTTGAGATAAAAAAGTCGGTGCCACGAGCGGGATTCGAACCCACGACCTTCGGCAAAATACGCCGCTGCTCTACCATTTGAGCTATCGTGGCATAAAGTGTATTACCTTTGATGAAAGAATTAAATATGTTTTATGTGTGGTGTTTTATTATTGGTCCTCATAGAAAAAGAGGTTTGTATCCCTTCTTCCTTCACCATTCCTTTAAAATCCAATAATGATACATCTACAGAGAAAACAACACTTTTGAGTGAGTACATACTTTGGTTGGGTTTAAAATTTCTATCATTATATAAATTCATTTTTTCACATCTCACATGTATTTTTATAATTTAAACAGTGTTTATTATCCCACGCCCTGAAAATGATCTTAATAAAGATCGAAACGATTGTTTGGAGAGTGTGACGTGGGTTAAAAAAAAAAAACATTTTCATTATTGTTTATCGTTCATGTTTCGATCTTTACTGAGGTCATCTTCAGTGCTCAAAGGTTTGTCTTTCGTTAGATGTGTCGGTCTTCCGTGTCGTGTTGAGAGTGGACATTGACTAATTAACACGGCACACAAGAATGACACATCTACACGAAAAACAAACACTGAGCCCTGAAGATGATCCCAATAAAGATCGAAACGTTGGCAAGATAAAGAAATTTTTTTTTCTAAATCAACGTCACAAAAGACCGCATCTCACGATCTCTAAATAATCATTAATATTTTATTTTTTTAAGATCATTTAAACAAATAATTATATAAATTTAAATTTAAATTAGTTTCATTACACATGTTGAAACAATTACAAATTAATTGCGACACGTATACCCACGAGTACTTGGGTAACTTTTGGGCATATCCACTGGTTCCTTCGTTGGGAATATTTAGATATACCCTTGGAAGGGGTCATACAAAAATAAAAATAAGAAAAATAGAAACCATATATAATAAAAATTTTGAAAGACAGGTAGCCCGTTTAGTAAAACAATATCTCATACCAACAATAATAAGATTATTCAACAAACCTTTATTCAAACATAAAAAATCGTTTCCACAATAATGGCTCAAAGCGTTTTCAGAGCATGCCTATTAAAACGTATAAAACTAGTAAGAGGATGCTTACAATAAATAAATTGTTTACTAATGTATAAGGTAAACTATAATTGAATTCTAATTTAAAACCTGATTTACGTTACTCAACAAAACATACAGCCCAAGAAAAACTGCCTAAGATTTTTTTTTACTATTTTGTCCAATTTATATAAATCATTGTATTATCAAACTGATCCTTCTCGCGTGTCTGGCAAGTAGGTGAAGGCCGTAATGTAATAACATCCTGGCCAGAATGGAATTTCTTTTCAGGCTAATACTTCGTCACATCGAATATACATAAGGAGGAAACCATTCAACCTTCCGGCTTTGTTGAATGAAGTTGTACCACTCTTGGTTTTCGTGCGGTTACGGAAACTAAACTGCCCAAAAATGAATAGGAATAATTATGTTATAATCTAATTATATTAACCGTCACTAATCACCACACAGATTCAAACTAAAAATTTAAAACAAAAAAGAAAATACAAATAAAAACAAACAAAAATTACAGCTCATTTTATTTAATAACAGATTTACTTAAGAATAGTAACACGAGGATAGTCATTTTGTAAACAAAGACCTATTCTTGTTTTTTCCATTTTAATCCAGTTGTATTCCTTCAACCAGGGAAAGATTTCATCTTGAATCAGAGGTTCGCAATTTCATTGTGCAAATGAATAATCGAGGTGACCGGCAAGTGGATATCGCAGAGGCAGATGACGTTTCTCATAGCGTATTCTTCCGAGCTTTAGCCCGATCCGTGGGACGGGAAGAACCAATAGGATGCCTGATGGTGGATTTCAGCGCATTACGACGCTAAGGGAGGACATACATATTGCCATTGATATTGTTAGATCCTAAGTGATGGGCAAGGACACGAATGATTCGTAATCGTTTTCGGAAAGTTGGCCTCACATCGTATGCCCTGCAGCACAAGCACGCCACCAGCGGGGGTGAATATGGTGCTCCTAGCGCCTAGAAGAGACCAGTAATCAGGATGCAGTTATGTTTACTGATGAGCCGCGTTTCTGTCTGTATAGTGATAGCAAGCGCCGAGGAGTTTACCGAGTGTGCCCAGTTCGTTCATTGCAGTTTGGAGAAGACGGTTTAATGGTCTAAACTGGGATTTACACTAGAGAACGAACTGAACTCCATATTGTTGAAGACAACCTCAGCGCAGTAATGTTCAAGATGTTATCGAGGAATACATCCTTCAAACTACGGATCTCATTGGCAGAAATTTTCGATTGCTGTATGACATGCCAGACCTCATAGAGTCAATTTTTGAATATTTAGAAAACATTTCCCATCTGCCCCTTCCCCATTGTCTCTAGATCTGAATTTCATGACCGTACGCCTAGCAGGTGCATAGAACCATTTAAGTTGCATAGATGTAGATGTACCAAAAAAATTATTAAAAACATATTTATAGAGTATAAACAGAACTAATTAACGATAGAATTTTAACATATAAAATGTAAATAATGAAATTGTAGTACCTGTTAATAATACCGTTAAATTATACAGAGGTATTACGTATTTGGAAGGCATCACTAACAAGCTCTCTGCCATGATCAGAAATAGAACTATAAACTGTGATATACCGACTGTGATAGCCTTAAAATGTAACAACAATTTGGGAAATTTAATATTTTCTAAATTGAAATCAAAAGTGCCAACTCAATTGTGTAGCAATGCTGTGTATAAATTATGTTGTAACGAATGTTGTGCTGTGTATTATGGTCAAATTAAACAATTATTGAAAAATAGATGTAGACAACACGCCTATGACGTTAGAGATGTAGATAAACAAGGGACTGCGCTTTCTCAGACAAAAATATAACCACACGTTTGGTTTCAACAATGTCTCCGTTATGGATAAAGAACAATTTTTATGTAGAAGATTGATTAAAGAGATACTGTACATTCTTAAAGATGTTAATTCGTGTAACCTTAGAACAGATAAATCAAACTTAAGTGTAATTTACAGTTCTATCAATAACCAATAGCTTTAATACTATAATATGTACCTGAATGCTTGAATGTAATAACTAATTTATTTTAGGATTTTTTAAAATTAATGTATGGTCTCTTTTTAATTATATAATTTGTGATATTTGATACTAAAAGGTTAGAGAATGGTTTATAAATTGAAGATTGAGCCAGTAGGCAATACTGTCGCGTTAGGAATATTTACTACCTTTGTTTATCGAAGGTGGGTTCTACTGGCTATCCGCTATCCATACATGTACCTATTCATTTAGTAAAACGATTTTTTCGAGTTAGTAATTAAAGAATTTTTTAAAAATTGTTTATTTGCAAATTTATTTATGATCAATTATTAATACAGAGTCCCGATGAAGGCGATATATTCTGCCGAAAGCTCGACAAGAAAAATAAATGTGTTTCTGTCTTCCTGGCCTCATCCCCAATCTACCTTTGGCAAGAAAAAAACATATTTAAACTGAGAAGGCTGATCAAGTACCAAAGGAAATCATAAACAAAACTCTCAACACGACACACAAGAATGGCACACGTACAGAGAAGACAAATACTTTGAGCCCTGAAGAGGATGTCAATAAAGATCGAAACGTTGGCACGATAAAGAAAATGTTTTTTCTGAAACCTACATCCCACCAGACCGCATCTCACGATTTCTAAATAAATATCGATTAACCGCCACTAATAACCACACGTTTATAATATGCAAAGATTCATACTGCCAACTGCTTTTCTAACTAGTGAAATGATAAATTATTTATACCTTTCAATATAAGTTGTGTGGCAATCATGACCCTTGGTTGTTCCCGCCCCTTAAGCATATTTTCAAAATACCCCAGCTTAAATGGAATTGCCACAAACTTTCACATATGACCAGTTTTTTTTCTTAGTCGGGCACTTGTCGAAAAAATACCTCTCAATAATTATCGATTAACGGTCACTAATCTCTATATATAAACAAAACATTAATTGATTACAATGATACCCTAAACACTCAGAACAAATGTTTTATTTTGCTAAGCAGTGATAGACTTACTAATAGATATATACAATTCCACTCATACACTCCAATCCATCCAATCGTAAATTTTTGATGGTCCTGCGGAGTACTAGATATTCCTCGACAGTCGACAGCCACGTCCTTACATGTATCTCCACTTGCACTAATAAATACAATCATTCTGGACAGTTAGTTTTATACTAGTTTTTTTTTTAATATTTGTTGTACATTACACCTACCTTAAAGTAGGTAATAAGTAACAGTGAGAACGGTAATTAAAACAAAACAAAATTAAAACCAAGAGTGGATAAAACACCCAAAACACCCATTGGCATTACTATATATTGTGTGTTCAATTGATACGTGTGTCATTATCACTTTCACTGCCATCACTTTCTAGCAGATCTCGCGGCCATTGTCTCTTTAGTAGGCGAGAAGAGTGAAGGTAATGTGGGTGGTTTTTTCCGTGATAAATTTCATCCTTTTCTTTACACCAAGACTCTAGTAGTATAAGGTGTTGTAGGAGGTTTCGAGTGGAAATGACAAGGAAGGAGTTGCTAGAGAGAATTGCCGTATCGTCTGCAAATGTGAATGTGGTGGTTTCGGGATGAGTTGGCATGTCAGCTGTACAAACCTAGTACAGTGTAGGGGCCAGAACGCAACCATGAGGAACACCAGCATGGATGGGAAAATATGAAGAGAGGGAATGGCCTTCAATGACTTGGAAGAATTGGTCAGTGAGATAGTAGGTGGAAGGAAGGAACAGTACTGTCCCATCTGAAGGGAGAACGAAATAACGTCTACCGCGCGGTGACACTACTGGACAGTTGAGTGGCGGTTACGAAAACCAAATTGATGAGCTGGGATTATGTTTTGAGAAGTTAGTATATACTAAATTAGTGGGCCGGTACCGGCGTACCGATATTTCGTCACTGCCATACCCATGCATTCTTGGACACTCAGGCAAATAAATGCATTCATACAAATAGGGGATATGTACCACATGTGGTGGGTTATACATGCATATGCATTGATTACTTGTAGGTAATCAATAATCTTAAGTTTATAATTACTGTTGTGCTTAAGTTCTTTTGTTATGACGTTGGGAAGGCCACACCGTATTAAATTTATAAATGAACATAAAATAGGAATGGAGATAAGAAATATTATGTGAACTATAAGGAATACTAAATTTAAAGCAGTTGAAGTTAAATAATTTATTAGGAATAAATCTTTCTCATAAATCGTTTGTTAATTACCAAATGTATATTATTATAATATTTAACTTTTCTTAAAAAAAAATCTTTCGTTATTCCTTAATCCTGTAGTCTAATACCGCGCTTATCGTATCAATAGTAAACAAAATATTAAATTATTATGTCAAAAGAGCATATTTATTGAACAGTAGACTTCTCCATTATTTTAACATGTTGTTCATGTATAGCTGGTATTTATTGTTCCATGTTTTTAACATACCTGACCACTGAATATCCATTATTTTAGTTGTTTCAAATCATAACTCGTATTAACTCTTCGTATTAAATTTATCTTGAAAAGATTGTTGTTACATAAAAAATGCTAATAATTTTTCAATGACATCGTTTATTTTACAATTTTACAACTGATTGTAATCGTTTGATATATTGTTCAGTGATGATACTGGTAAACTGGAACTTGGTGAACAGCATGTCCAACTCTTTTGACTTCAGCGTTGAAGCCGTTTTTGTGATCGGCGGTGTAATGGACTTCTCTGACTGTACCATCAGCTTCTTTCAGCATGTAGAATCCTTTGACTTTGTCACCTTCCCTTGTCTCGTGCTGAGATTTGACGTCTCCGGTATGCCCGTCGTGGACTTTGTATTCGTAGCTGTAGTGGGGTGGTGCCTAAAATTAGGAAGGAAATTATTTCAATTTATTCTCAATAAATAGATTTTTACGTCATGTACTTACGTAGTAGTCATGATGTTCATCCTGGCCTTGCTCTTCTACTTTTTGGTGGTACACTGGTGCCTCTTGATGTACAGCATGTCCAACTCGTTTGACCTCAGCGTTGAATCCATTTTTGTGGTCAGCAGTGTAATGGACCTCCCTGACTGTCCCGTCAGATTCTTTTAACATGTAGAATCCTTTGACTTTGTCGCCTTCCCTAGTTTCATGGTGAGATTTGACGTCTCCCGTATGCCCGTCGTGAACTTTGTATTCGTAGCTGTAGTGGGGTGGAGCCTAAAATAAGCAGGAAAATATTTTAAGCTCTTGTCAAATAATAAATCTTTTAAATATTGAATTTACGTAGTCATCATGATGTTCCTCATGGCCTTGCTCTTTTTCTACTTTTTCGTGGTGCACTGGGACTGGTTCCTCTTGGTGAACTGCATGTCCTACTCTTTTGACTTCAGCGTTGAAACCATTTTTGTGATCGGCAGTGTAATGGACTTCCCTGACCGTGTCGTCCGCTTCTTTCAGCATATAGAATCCCTTGACTTTATCACCTTCCCTAGTCTCATGGTGAGATTTGACGTCACCTTTATGCTCGTCGTGAACTTTGTATTCGAAGCTGTAATGTGGTGGAGCCTGTAGAATGTATATAATTAACATGCTAGTTTTGCCAATTAATAAAATTGTATATACTGACATAATAATCATTGTGTTCTTGATGCCCTCCAAGTACTTCTTTGCCGTGTCCTTCAAATGGCGCGCACGCTGTAAGAACGATGCAGGAGAATAAAACGACAAATGTATTCATTGTTCCTCCGTGATTGTTCACAAGTGAATGATGCTTATTCACGTTTGCTTTTCATTATTTATAAGAAACGCACGGTACTGGACCGTACAGGATTAAGAAACGTTTCGTTAATATCCAAGGATAAATCATGTAACTTTATATATTGATAATTAACAAACCAATATATAATTCGGAGTTTGACGGACCCAGGTAGTTAGTTATTCAAGCATTTACAATTGTTTGACTTTGTCGCTCTACCCTTCGACTTACTTTCAGATCCTTTAAGCATGTAGTGTTAATTTGGTCACCTTTCTACCTAAATCCTCGTCGAAAAGTGCTTTGAAGTTGCATTGAGGTCGAGCCTCGTGGCTAACAGAAACTTGTTACACGAGCTCTAAAACTACCAACACTGGCGCGAAATATTTGAATTACTTACACTTAAATCTATAATGACCTAAACAAACTAACAAACACATAAGTTAAACATTTTCTTGAATTTATTTTATGGATAATTATAAAATCCCTCGTATTGCATAAAATTTAAATCGTAGGGTAAATTAGTTTACTCCGATGGAAAGATCACTGAAAATCGTATGAAATTAACTTGTTGTTATTTTAATCTAAAACAATATTAAAAATACAATTATGTGATAAACGTTTACCAATTTTTAAATTTTATGAAGAAAGTTTAAATAAGGTTTTCGTATGTACTTAATTTCAACGGTCACAAACTGTTAAAAAATAAGCATTAAAATTTGTATTAAAAAACGATGCAAGTAAAACAAAAGTAAAGTAAGAAAAAAGACTCTTTGGTATAAAACTGTACATTGAAAAACAAAAAGCTACAAACAGTTTTATTCAAAACGTCTGTTTTCCTAAAAAAAATTTAATTTTGTTTATGAGGGTGTGCTACAGGAGAAGTCATATAAACACTCAAGGAGCCGGTGATTTTGAAAAAAACAAACATTTGTAAGTATGTCGGGTTCGAATGCAGGGCCGCTGGATTCGAACCCAGGACCATCACCTTACAGTGATGAGCGCTCTGTCATCGCCTAAACCGTTGCGGCCACCGACGCTTCCAAGAATGCAATTATTATTAATTTAAGTGATATGGGCTTTTTATTTTTTCTTATGTTCGTTTTGAATCCCAGAGTCGTTTTAGTTAACTTTTTTTAATAGAATTTTTTAAAATCTTAATAACGTATTTAATTAGAGGGTTTGAGGTGATTCGCAGGTATAATAGTTTTGGGATTTGGTGTTTTATGGTGGTTGGGTAAGTTTATTAATTTAGCGATAACAGGTCTGAATTACATGTTAGATGAAAAGAAAATGGTAGACTTGCATGCGTAGTTTCATTCGACAGAGAAAATGGAACACAAAAATTTGTCTTAGTACTTCAGCCCTTTATAGTACAAGATAAATTGTTAAAAATATAATTCTTCTGTGGTCATCTAGTGAAATGTGTCTGGTCGATAGTAATTTACTGTAAATGCGAAATATCGGAAATCTCTGCCAAAGGCAAAATAATCCTTCTGAACGCTGCCTTCTGCTGGGGGTTAAACTTTTCGGTTAAAGGTCAAAAAACCCGACACCGCGTCACGCCAACCCAGTCGTGGGTCCATTGCGAAACCCCTTCAGGAAAATAGCGGTAACTGTTTTCCCTCTTCAAATCGCACACATTATACAACTGTTTACAAATAACAATTAACCCTTGACCTGCTATCCTGTTTGCCATTGCCTTACGACGATCGCGACATTACACGCATCGCATCAAACCTAATTGAATCTGAGTCGTCTTCAGACGATTGACGGTTTCAAAAGGAACTTTATGTTTTCTTGTCTTATGTAACACCTAAATGCTTTTATTTTGCTGGTTTGTAATCAAAGTTTTGAATCACAATCTGCTACTAGACCTTAGCATAGCTTTTTGGATTTTGGTAAATCAGGCACTGAATTTATCTTACCTGAGAATATTTGAAGCATAAAAGAGAGGAATTAGATTTTGAGCAAAACTAATCATGTATTTTACCACAATATGTGAATCACTATTATGAACTTCCTAAATTAATAGAAAAAAATATTGAACCATGCGAAGACTAGGGAGTAAAATTACCTTGCCCTATTGTAAAGGGCACAATTCCTTACAACACGAACCTTTTTTGCACCTCATATATTATACATTTGTCGTTTGTTAACGAAAGAACAATAGGGACGTGGAATCACCGATTTCAATGAAACTCTGTGTAGACTTTGGATCGAAAAAATTAGATACATATCCGATCATTAGTGCCAATGATACCCCTAACCATTTCTAAAAGCCGAGAAAAACTATTCTAACAAAAAATAAATAATGTTCAAATGTTTTTAAATGTTTTAATGCTTATGTTATTTTTGCTTTGGATGTATTTCAAGGCTAATACTTTTACACATTAGAGAAAAAATGAATATCTGTTATAATTTTCAAATAGCTATAATATTCCCTCGTTGTATTCAATGTAATTGTATTTTCATAGGCATATTATTCTCCATATAAAAATAAAGCTGTATTTCTTCGTGCATTTATCTATCTATGGCAGTAATTGTTTAGAATAAAAGAATAAAATAGTTCTCAAAATGGTATTAAATGTGGTTAGACATATAAAAAGATTACAAAACCCAAAAGTCTTTTTCAGTAAAACACACTCAAAAAATGGGGTTCGTTTTAAGTACTGTTTAAAGCGCTTAAGGTATAAATTTTATAATAATCAAAATGTAGAAAATTTTCCGCTTTTGTCACACTGAGACACGTGTTTCTTATGGAAAAGCACATTATTCTGGGACGAGGATCCGCTAAGATCAATAATAAGGTTACAGAAATATTTAAAAATTTTGAACTTGAATTCATGAAAATTTGTCATTCACATAAAGTCGATAACAAGCACAAATAGAAGACGTCGGTGGCCGCATCGGTAAACTCGTTGACAAGGCGCACATTACTGTAAGGTAAAGGTCCCCGGTTCGAATCCAGAGACCCTGCATTCGACCCCGCCATACTCATAAATGGGCTTTGATTAAAAAAATTTTTTTTTTCAAAAAGCGGAGAGAGAGAGAGAGAGAGAGAGAGAGAGAGAGAGAGAGAGAGAG
>CM077103.1:30677073-30693553 GCA_039619505.1 Cimex hemipterus | reverse complement strand
AGGGAAGGCGACAAAGTCAAAGGTTTCTACATGCTGAAAGAATCCGATGGCACCGTCAGGGAAGTCCATTACACAGCTGACCACAAAAATGGTTTCAACGCCGAAGTCAAAAGGGTAGGACATGCTGTTTACCATGTACCAAAGTACCATCATCATTAGTAAAGAATTATGTAAAACATATAATTGTTGTACATTTGTAAAATAAAAAAGACCTTATTATACAAAATTAATGCTTTTACCTTGATGACATACTTTAATGTTTATTTTATTTTTTTATCAAGCGCATAAAAACATCAATAATTCTTTGTCTTATTTCCAATATACTATTACCCGAAGTCAAAAGAGTTGAGCATGCCCTCCACCAGATGCCAGTTCACCATCACCAATAAAATTATTTTTAAAACAGAATTTGATGTACATAAATACGTTAACAATATAATTATTGTATCAGCTTTCCGTTTTCTATACGCCATTCCGCATAATTCTGACTTTTTTATTTTTGATCTTTTCCATTTTCCCCTCTATTGGTTGTTATAAGATCGAGTAAGGGTGAAATCGAGTGGAGTTCGTCCCCCTGCTTGTACTACTCAAAAACATATGTTTTATTTCTAAGAAATTCGTGTTGTCGATTTTTAGTATATACTTATAATTTATTGTGGATATATTTAACTAAAAACTTCGTTTTTTGAATGAAAACAGAAAACTATATTTGACAAAGCTATTGAAATTAATTGGTTAAAATTAATTTTTCTCGGCTCTTTTTGCCAATTTACAAGAACGTTTGAACAGGTGTCATATTTTTCGACCTAGCGTTACTAAAAATGTTTCTTTAATATCCATGTCACGTCCGACGGCCCTACCTGTAAGACAGATTTAGCGGATTGGACGTAAAACATGTTAAAATTTTGTATTTTTGAAAAATTAAATAAAAATTGTTAAAAACTATAATTAACTTTTAAAATATAGTGAAACCATCTGGCCTACGTAGACAGCGTGCATGTCTTACATAAATCAATTTCTCGACCGAAAAAAAAATCCGAAAGTATTCGGTTCACAATTCCACCTTTCATTTTTCAAAATAGTCCCGCTGTGGAGCCAGATGATAAATAAATTAGACAAGAAAAAGTAAGCCTGGCAAAAAAAACTTAGGATATTTCACTTTCGAACTTCACCTTATGTAGCACGACTTTTGTGCGGATACAATCGTGAAAAACGACCTCATATTCCGAGAAGGCTTTGCAAATATGAAATTCACCGATGATGGACATTTTCTATGCCCTGAAGGAAATTTAAAACGAAATATGTCTCACGTTTCAAATTCATGAGTATCTTAAAATTCAGTTGATAACAGCAACATTTGAGAATTGCCTGTAGCCGCAACGGTAAGACGTTTACACGGCGCGTATCACTGTAAGGTAGCAGTCCCGGGTTCGAATCCAGCGGCACTGTTTTCGGACCATACTTACAAAGGGGATTTTTGTTTCAAAAATATCAGTATCTAGAGAGCTGATATAACCGCTGTTTTGCGGACCCTCGTTAAAAATTTAATTAATTAATAAAAATAAATAGCAACATTTCTTCTATCAGCCATTTATGATTATTAAATTACTGATTATTAAATTAAATTACTACTCTGGATGTACTATGACAAATAGCTTTATATACGATTCAAAGCTCGAGAACCACTATTTAATGGGTTAGGGCCGGGTGTCTATCGCGTCCGATATTTACCACATTAGGGGTCCCGTGTTCGAATCCCGGCATACCATATGGATTTTTCATTTTGAATAATACATATAGAGAAAGTATTGCAAAATGAATTGACCCCTCGCCCTCTACACTCAACTGGGTATTTGATTTGCTCATCAAGCTTTCGGTATGACTAGAAGTTCTGAACTTGACATTTTAGTAAAAATTATTAATATTAATACATAATTAAATCTTTTTAATGTAAGCACATAAATTCTAATTTTGATAAATAAAACAAAACATTTTTATTTAAAAATATCAATAGGTTGTGTAGATTTATTGAGAATGCCAGAAATATTCGAGACTTTCTGGGGTTTATGAGGATTACAGAAAAATGAAGTAGTTGAAATAAATTTCATGGATAGATTAAAAATAGTGGTTTTATTTTACATTGAAAATTGCATTTTTTAATCGTATTCAGCTGTATATCGTGATCTTTTTTTAGGGAATTCAAATCGTCGGTCGAATAATTTAGAAAGTAAACAGTCCCAGTTTTTAAATTTCTGCTGTATGTTCCAACGTCGGATTCTTGTCCCAGGTGGAGTACGTAGTATGTTGTAATCTATGCGATCCAACAGTAATTATCACTTCTTATTAAAAAGGAACATGGCATAAAGTTAATTATACTTATTAGACAGTGGTTGTCTTGACGTAAATAATGAACGTAAGTAAGTTAGTTCAACTTTCATACTTATGCTTATCTCAAAAGCTATGAGACTTGAATGAAATAATTAATTTAGTCACGTATTTTTAATTCGCAGATTAACACGGAAAGGAATAATCGCTTTAAAAAACCGTTAGGAAGGCTGATTTCCGGGCATTGTGAGCAGTAAATATTGAGTACTGAGTATTGCAACACCAAACCTTGAAAAAGGAAATATTCCTATTTACAAATGATAATTTTTCCCTTTCTTGCCAATATGAATATAATAGAGATTGAAGTCGTCTTGAATTTTTTTTACGTTATTTGCTATCGTGATGTTGTTCAATAAGACCGTTTATTTTAGAAATGCACAAATTGGATCGTTGTTTTGCTGTCATGATTTTGATTTCATCGTTGAAAATGTTTTTGCGATCAGCGGTGTTTTTCCAGATGACGGTTGTCATTTTAAATTTAGAATCCATTTTTGATCAGGGGCTGATGTAACTTTTACCATTCTAGAGTATTTATTTGTTTTAATGGTTCAGTATGAATTTGCTATCAAGACTGTTAAAATTAACATTGTATCAATTTTGTTAAATCTATCTCATTTCAATTTGTTTTAGTTCTTTATTACTGAAACTTCCTCCTTTAATGCAGTCATCTTTGCCCTGAATTGTTCATTAACTTTAGACACTCCAGTTTCATGGGAGTGTAGTTTAAGTTTTTTCATCGAGTTGGTCCAATTCATTCATTTCGAGTCAAAATAAAACGTAGACAGTCTTCAAGAATTAAACAAAGTTGATAAGGTGTACTCCGTTTTATAATTAAACCATTTATATGTTTAGCGGTCATATTCGACCATACTAATTATTTCAATTAATTATTATTTTTATCTAAGGTCTTGGTTGAGTTGATAAAGTTAGAACGGGATTCAAACCCGTTGAGCCGAAGGTCGTGGGTTCGAAACCCGCTCGTTCCATTATCTTTCTGATCTGAACTAAGACCTTAGATAAAAACGTATAATTGAAATTGATAAAGTCGACGTAGAATGTACCTTACAAGGAGCAGAAATAGGGAAAGTGACTGAAATGTAGCGTGTCTTTTTACACAGAAAAGACAACAATCCTTTACACTGGCTAAAGAGCGAGATGCGACTCAGAAAGTTAGTTGTACAAATTACACCCAAATCAGGAAGGAAGTTTATTTTCTCATGTTTACCAACTGGCAAATACAGAACCCTTTGGTCCGTTAATTTTTTCGAAATGAAAAAATTATGTCAAAAGGGGATTCGAACCCACGACAATCGGCTAAATACGCCGCTGTTCTACTGCTTGAGCTAACGTGAATTTGATCGCCTATGCCACAAGCTTCTCAATTCATTTTATTTCAATTGTAAACAAATGGCGGTTTCATATAGAAAAACGTTTTATTAACGATTGAACTAAATTGGCGGAACCGTGTACGTACTAATTTTAAACGGGGAGTCGAAATGAGAAGTTTGTGGCGTGGGAGATACAAGTCACGTGGGCTCAAGTGGTAGAGCAGCGGCGTATTTAGCCTAAAGTCGTGGGTTCGAATCCAGCCCGTGACACAAATTTTTCACATTGAAAAAATAATATATAATTAATTGAGTATTTATACAATTAAGCATAACATGATAAACTAATTAATAATGTTAGTTTAAATTAAATTATTTAAGAGCGACATATATACGTCTGTATTAGATCGTTTCGCAAACTGAACAACAAAGATTTAAACATAGAATAAAATAGTTTATACTAAGACTACAGGACCAATATAATTTATAGATTATTTTAGTATATTACAAGTTCTTAACTGAGCGATCAATGTTTGTTACTCATAAAACAATAGTTTTCCTCCAATCCCACTGGCTGTATTTGTAATTATAAATCGTACTCCAGTTGTGAAACTTAGAAACAAGTACTAACTAACACCATTTATTCACAGGGACAAGGCAAAAAGCGCATTAGCATAAATTCTTAAGCACAAAAGGTGAATGTTCTATTTAATATACGAATCTGTTCATATGCACATTCGCAGCACGAGTATAAAACCGATTTTGAGACTGGCGAAAGAGTCTCATGACGAAATCCGTCCAGCAAAAGTGGAAAGGATCATATGTCAATAAATCCTAATGCTAATAACAGTGAAGTTTTTGCCAGACCATTCAACCTTTTTTTTTTAAACTATATTATAATTGAATTGCTGAATTTTGATCTGCGAGTCGATGAACTCATGCTGAACCGGCCCTTGGTCACTGATTTGCTTACACTCGTTCGAACATCTTCGTTGCGTCATCCTCAGAACGGTTCCTCGCTGGAGATACCGAAACGCGTTTGAATAATCCAACAAGCCCGTGAGTATAACCCAATAAGTGACCAAGTGCCCGTACAGCTTATATTGTAAAAGCTAAATAAAAATAAAGTGGACTGCTTTAGGTGAATTGAAACATGAAATTTGGTAATTTTGTATTATATTTATATTATTAGAAGGCTTTTATTAAAATAAGTAGAAGAATTGGAGTAATACTTCGGCCAAAAGCTTTGTATTAATGTTTTATTAAGTACTATTCTTACTATTTTGTATATTATTTTTTATTTATTTGTAATTTTTTTTTTAATGGCGGGTTATCATCAAGGAAGTAATATCAAAAACAAGTTCCGACACGCTGGAGCTTATTATATTAATAGTAACTATAGCTAGACTCTAGACTCAGAGAACCACATTGAAGCAATAACAGTCAATGACTTGATAATCCTAAGTAAAAGGATCGAGTCTATTGACTAAACTAAGGAACTAGGAAGGTACAATAAGCCAGAAGGCTGCAGTGCCTGGGGCACACAAACCCCACCTCCTAGTACCTTTGCCACCTAACCTAACCTAACCTAACTATAGCTACGGTTATTGTAATAAGCTAATAACCATTCGGACAAAGTGAGAGCGAGGTGGCAACAGCCCTTAGGGGTGCGAAGCCTCTACATCAACGCTCAGGTAGAGATGCGTCAGCTCCCATTTTGAGAATAGGGATGTCCGGTACGGGCTGTATATAGGCCTAGGTACGGACGTTAAAGATCCTCTTGTCATCCTGTGGCTATGAGTCCAGGAACGACTGTAATAAGCTAATAAATATAATAAGCTATTAACTGTAATAATAATTATTCAGATATCGTGAGATACGATCTGGTGTAATAGGTTGTGTTTATTTGTAGTGAGGTGTTGTAAGCGATTTGTTATTGTGTTAATGCATTTTGTTCGTGTTATATCTTCTTGTTCTTCTGGTTTTGTGGATTTTTAGATTGCATAGCCTACATCCGTTATTAATTTAGCTGTTGGAAAGTCTGTTTTACTGTAGGGAATAGAATGTTTGGGACCAAGTGACAGGAAGTTCTGGATTTCTGGAGGGATGTTAGTTTTGGTTAGGTTCAGGAACCATATGTTTATGTTAGTAGGAATTGGTTTGTTGATTATTTATTATTTAATTTTTTGATGTGTTTATATTTAATTTTGTCAAAGTGGACGTTGTATGCATCTTTTTGATGTGTGTAAATTTTTTAAAAAATGTCTGTAAGTATTATGTTGGCGGCACTGAGTTTCAATTTGTGTAATTTTTGTGTTAATGTCTTGATATTTTTGATGCTCGTGGTGATTTCTATGTTTAAGATGTTTCGTTTGAACTTTATTGTGGCTTTATGGCGTTCGTTAATTCTAGTCTTAGTGTGGCATATGTGAAGTTGAAAATGTTTTTGATGTGAATAGGGAATACCTTGTGTTGTCTGCATTTCAGCAAAAAAGTTTTCTGATTGATGGCCGATGCGAGTTTCTTCTAATTGTTGGCGATGTCCTTCAGAATATTTTTAGCTGTGTAGCTCTCGATATCTGAATAATTATCTATTAATGGCCACTAATCTCTACACATGTAATAATAATATAATAATAGAGCAGAGGTTATTTAGCCGAAGGTTGTGGGGTCGAATCCTGCTCGTGGCACTAACTTTTTCTTAATAATGAATGATAGAGTGAGTGCGGTGTTCAATAGTTTTTAAAGAAGATAGCTCCTATTCACAGTATGTTGTTTTGCAACATACGGATTTCGAGCCCTTAGATCATCATCAGGTTGAAGGATTCCTACAGCCATGTCTTTCGACTTTAATTTCAAAAGTCTTTGATCTTCATACTTTACTTTTGCTTTTACTCTGCTTTTGCAATTCATGTAATAATCCTTCAACCTGATGATGAGCGAAGGGCTCGAAATCCGGACGTTGTAAAACAACTTACTGTGAATAGGAACTATCTTTTTAAAAAGGATCTAACTTTTTCGTTTCTACCAATGCCTTACATAAAGATTGATTAGCTGAAAGAAATTATTTTTGTCAATCGGACCACGAAATATAATAAAATTATTATTATATTTGAAAATAAGAAAAACGACACCGAGCCGGCGATGATATCAACAGTTTGTCGGCCCTTATAGTTCGATTGCCAATAAGAAGAAGGGACTATATATATAAACGGGAAAACAAGTTTGGTCTCGCAACATTATGTTTAAAAAGTTGCGCTATTTATCTTTAGTTTGCTATTTTGTTTTTAATATTTTTTATCAGTAGGGAAAACGATTTCTAGGACTTATTTTACAGCTAGTCAAAGATAGAAAGTTAAGATTATATCCATTACTTTTTTAATAAATTTGAGATTATAAAAGGCAGTTCGTTGCAATGATTTTATTTAGAAGGATAATAAATCAAGGTTGAATTCGGTACTAATGATTATTTTGAAATCGTGAGATGTGGTCTGGCGTGATGTTGGTTTCAGAAAAACATTTTATCGTGCCAACGTTTCGATCTTTATTGAGATCATCTTCAGGGCTCAAAGTGTTTGTCTGCTGTGTAATTGTGCCATTCTTGCGTGTCTTGTCGCGAGGGCACTCTGATGATCTCAATAAAGATCGAGACATTGGCACGATGAAGACAATGTTTTTCTGAAATGTACATCACATCAGACCGCATCTCACGATTTCTGAATAAATATCGATTAACGGTCACTAATTACCACACGTTAATGATGGTAAGGCATAGTAGGAGACATGTCCAGTCCTTTTAACTTCAGAGTTTAAATAGTTTTTGTCATCAGCAGTGTGATGGACTTCCCTGAATGAACCATCGACTTCACCATAGAAAATCCTTTGACTTTGTCGCCTTCCCCAATTTCATGATTTTTACGTTTCATACAGTCTCGTCGTGATTTTGTACTCGATGCTGTAATAAGATATTACCTGAACATAAAATAAGTTCAGACCAAAAAACAAGCGGATACAAGAGTTTAATACCCAAATACGTACATAGCAGTCGTAGTGGCGATGATGGCCGACATCTTCACAAAGTACCTCCGTTTGAGATTTTACTGAAGCAACGATGAAAATTAAGGAAACGATAAAAGTATTCATTACTTCCACATATTTATAAGCATGCGAATGGCGATCCTAATGCCTGTCAATATTTATACGAAAAAGCTAACTAGAGCGTATACAATTAACAAATATTTTATTACATTTTAATCAGGTAACGTTTTATTTTTTTATTAAATATTTTGTAGCCATTAACAAGAAGAAAGTGATTTTTTTATTGTAGCTGTAAAAATATTTGAAATATGGTGATTAATCAAATCTTAGAGTATAAATAAATAATTAGAAAATAAGTAAGTTGGCATAAATGTTTTTGGATTTGTTTTTATTAAGTCCGATCTGCTTCTGACAAGAAAGTGAAAATAAATCGAGCCATTACGAACAGAGACGTTCAAGAAGGGAGAAATTTTCAAACATCCCACAACCCATAAAATTCATGGTAAACATTGTGTAAAGCCAAGATATGATTTCGTTGAATCGTTCTTCTAGTTGTCCGAGAGTTTGTCACTTTATTTTTCAGTCATCGTAGGAAGCCGTTTTGGAGTCACACGTTAAATCGATGGATCCTGTTTAATGAAGAGGTAGCCTAGGATTAACATGGCGCAACAGCTTTCCAACTGGGCTTTCAAGAGACACGTGACCCCCGGCAGGTATTTATTTTCCGGACGTGATCTTCCACCCGAGATGACCGTCGGAGAGAAGTTCGTGACTGTTGAGCAGCCGTGGATCGAACGAAGACGAATTCTTGACGAAAGTCACTCAGTTCGGTTCATGAAAATGTTTTCAGAACTCGTACAGTCCCAATCATCACAGGAAATTTTAAATTTTGTGAATTTTACTTTACCTTGGTGATAAATTTTATCAATAGTTGTGGCAATTTTCGCGGATATAATCGGATTAAATATCTTAATTCATTTCAAAACTATTTGATCACTCGATATTCCAAATGTCAAACTGGACCAAAAGGTCAGATTATGAGCTTTATTTGTGATATATCACTTTTTTAGTTACTTTTACCTTTCACAAATTATTCCATAAAGTAACTCACAAACCTTACACCTACTGTCAATTTGATAACAGAAATGGAAAAAGAAAACCCTATAAAAAAGTATTCTATCTATTAACATATCCGTAATAAAGAAATGATTGAAATTAATTTTCTCGAACTAAAATGTTTTTGGTAAACTGATTAGTACGTGATCATACTACTAGTACCACTTTGTTCAATCTTCAGTGAGAAATCGAAACCCACGGGAATAGTCACTATCACACAGCCCAACGCCCACCACCAAAATTACACAGTGTCTTACGTTGGCCAATATTGTAAAGCTTCGTGTTCAAAGTTTGTATCGTTTATTTCAACACACCTTCACTGTGAAAATTACCACTGGGTTAATTTCAAGAGGCTGTATTTTTACTTACTTCACATTGAATTTACAAATAGGTTACAAATTTTGTAATTCAAACATTGTAATGCCAACGAGTTATAGAAAACTGCTAATATAACGTAAAATCATTCGGAAATACACCGAAATAATAGTATGAATCGACCATGTATTAGCATCGCAGTCAAATAAAGTTAAACGAAAATGAAATATAAAGATTCTTTACAATATTAATAACTTTTTTCAAGTTCAGTTGTAATGCTTAAAATAAGCATAAATAAGCAATAAGCAGCCGAACGATTTGGCTGTCCGACTCGTATTTGCCAACCTAGCAATTCCAGGTTCGATGCCTGTAAAGCCCATGGAATTTTAATTCGTATCTGACGTAATCCAAAGCATCCATGTCCTATTGTATATCCTTCTAGTCCAACACCCGCCGTTTTATTGTAAATGCTATTTTCTGTGAGCAATCTTACCATTCACACTGACCCCGATATCACTACCGCTCAGGACAATACAAGGCAATTATCCTCTATCACTATTGCATATGCTTATTGCAGTTAAACGTAAATTCCACACGAAACAAAAAAAAACGATATAAAAATAATAATCGGACGATTCTATCAAATTTATACTGCTTTAGTATATAACGATGGCAAATAAGTCGTTAGATTACACTAGGTTTTTTTTAATATCCAATATATATTTCTATTTATTATGGTGTAGTGGCGCTGTACTGAATACATGCAATTTTTGAGTAGCCTTTTTATTTTTTACATATATACAAATAAAGTGGCAATTTTTACATAGTTGTATCAGTAATGATGGTGGTGGACGGCATGGCCAACTCGTTTGACTTCAGCGTTGAAACCGTTTTTGTGATCAGCGGTGTAATGGACTTCCCTGACGGTGCCATCGGGCTCTTTCAGCATGTAGAATCCTTTGACTTTGTCACCTTCTCTTGTCTCGTGCTGAGATTTGTAGTCTCCAGTATGCTCATCGTGCACTTTATATTCGTAGCTGTAATGAGGTGGTGCCTGGGACGAGAAGAAAATGAGTTCGATATATTCTCAATTAATGGACTTTTAAATACTTACGTAGTAGTCATGATGTTCCTTCTGGCCTTGTTCTTCTTCTACTTTTCCGTGGTGCACTGGGACTGGTGCTTCTTGGTGGACAGCATGTCCCACCCTCTTGACTTCAGCGTTGAAACCGTTTTTGTGATCGGCGGTGTAATGGACTTCCCTGACTGTACCGTCGGGCTCTTTCAGCATGTAGAATCCCTTAACCTTGTCACCTTCTCTTGTCTCGTGTTGAGATTTGTAGTCTCCAGTATGCTCGTCGTGAACTTTGTACTCGTAGTCGTAATGCGGCGGTGCCTGAAAAATAGCAGGTTTGCTTAAATTCAGTTCAAAATCAATTCACTTTTATTATCTTACATAGTAGTCATAATGTTCCTGGTGCCCTAGACCTCCTTCCCCGTGTCCTCCTGATTGAGCCGTTCCTGCTGCAATAGCACAAACGAAAAAAACTAGAAAAGTGTTCATTGTAACCCGTCCTGAGGTAGCGAGTTGATTGACGATGATAGCTGTTCGAATTCAGTTTTTATCCTCGACATTTCTTACTAGAGCATATCATATAACGAAACATTTCCCCCAATTTTTGACAATCGGTTGTGTATGATAAAATTCCTTTTCGCGTGCATTGTTTTACGCTATTGCATAAACCTCCATCCTGCAGGAGGACGTCCATAACGCAACCTTTCGTCTAAATAATTTGCTCATTTTCATATTTATATTACTTTAGTTTTGTTGATTTAAGTAAACATACCTAAGTAGTATATAAAATTGGTAAATAAAGTTTATTAAAGAAAAAAAAAGAGTCACGTTCAAAACATTTTAATATACACAAAGGAAGGATATTTTAAGGCATCTAAGAATCGTATTGTGATAGTTAAACAATTAAATTATCAATGTTATATAATGAAACTTTTGTCAAGTAATCTTTACGTTACTGTCCACTATTTTTGGAATTAGTAATCAACCTTTTTTTTAAGTTGCGTTTATTCGAGTGAAAGGGCACACATTTCATGTCTGTTTCCCAACATAAGTCGAGGGTGGGGTCAAGGAAAAAGCAAACTAGAACTCGAGATTTTCTACTGGTGCATATCAGATCTACGACTAATTCTGTTTTCTTCAGTATAGCAAAACACCTTAAAAGATAAAATTATCTATATATTCATTTACATCAATTGTGATGAATATAAAATTTAAAAAATATTTAATACAAATGAGTATTAAAATTAATTAACATTTTATCAATACTCGCATAGTAATAATAATAGAGGTTAAACTAAAGTTTTTTCCGAAATTCAAAGGATTTTTGAGACTAGGAAACAAAAAATGCATTGGGTCGTTTTTCGTTAATCCTTATGCCTACTAATATTTAAAATAAAGTCCGTTAATAACTCTAAGCAAAATTTAATATAATTTGATTGGACGATGATCAAAAGAAAAAATTTTCATTTTTTCTTGTAAAAGTTTGAAGAAATGAATTACTTGAAGTTTTTTACATTTTTCTGAGGATTTTGAGGAGTTAAATAATTAAAATTTCAAAAATCCTTTTCTACTCTACTGTGGCCTATATAAATTTATTGTATTTATTTATTAATAGCTTGGAAAAGGTGCTTTTTCCCATAAACCTAAGCGCTCCCTGGGGCTGATGCTTTAAGTTCAAAATGTGTTCCAATGTCTGTGATTCCTCATGATATAATCGGCATGTTTCTGTCTCTGGTTTGTTCTTTGATTGATCTTCTTTAAGTGGTTTAAGACCCCAGTGGGCTGTATAAACTTCATCAAATCCTGCCTGCTCAGAGGGAGGAGTTCGTTCGCCTTTCTTTTTTAAGGTATTTATACATTTCTTAGCTTTCCTTATGTTTGTGCTTTTGACTAGTGTTTGAGGTTTTTTTCTCAATCCGGGTTTCCAGTTCCAACTTAACTCAAACTCCGGTGCATCTTGTGTCTGTTCCGTGGATAAGAGAGCTACTCCTATTAGCTTATTAATCTCCTTTTATGCCTTCTTGCTCGCGAACTCGTTTAAGGAAATGTGATTTAAGTGACCATTAGTCAATTTAGGCCTTTCCAAGTTTGGAGTGAAACACGCATCTATCTGTCTGACTTTGGTAGTGTATGAAAATCTATACCTTTAATACAATTCTTTATTAATCCTGTGCACAGAATTGTATTTCATGCCCCTCAGCTAGGAAAATGGTTGGGAGAACATCAAGAGGTTTATTAGGATGCAGCTTGTCCATTTTATTATTACGCCTATGACCTTCCATCCATCGTTGCACTAATTAGCGCTCATTCCTGAACCATGGTGTTAACTTTCGTCCAGATTGATTAATATTTATGAAAGGTGTTGGTCGAGATAAAAAGTCAGTGTCACGGGCGGGATTCGAACCCCCAACCACAACCGCTGCTCTACCACTTGAGCTAACTTGACTTCAATCTATTCCGCTCGTGATTGACTTTTTTATCTCAACCATTGCCTTAAAAGATAAATTAATTGAAAAAAGTTGTTTGGTCAATTGGGCCACGAATTCTAACGGATTTAATAAGTAAAATAAAGTATACCTTCACTAATTCATCTTCTCCGTGGCCATTTAGTTTGTCGCCTACAATCGAATAGATTACACGACAGTTCAAAAATGGTAAAAAGGAGGGATAATACAAAGGTCGGTTTTTGATGGAGAGTTGGTGTCCGAGAGGATTGAAGTCACGATAGCTCAAATGGTAGAGCAGCGGCGTATTTAGCAGAAGATCGTGGGTTCGAATCCCGATCGTGACAGTGACTTTTTATCTCGACCAATATAATTCATAAATATTAATTAATTGAAATAATATTAATTGGTCAATCGGATCACGAATTGTAATAGTCAAGTACCGTTAATGCATCTCATTTATTTTAATTCTCTTCAGAATTTGGTTCGGTGTCGGCTCCTCCTTAGATCTGGCTATATTTCTTTGTATCACTATCGTTATAAAACTTTGAACCGTACTAGTATAGAAAGCAAATAATTTTTATAAAAATTAAATTTTGCAGTAAATTTCTAGTTAATTGCAAGCAGGAAAGTTGGTAAAAAATAATAAAAGCTATAAAACAAAACAGCCAATAAATTCGACTTTGTTAATAATTATCCTCGGATTACGATCACTTCTAAAGATACGACAAGTTCTTATGTTGAAACCTCGATAGGAATATTTTACGACTGATTATATTTTAATCATTACTAGTCAATGTGTTAATTCAAACTTTTAATTACAAATATTAATCCATTATCAAGGCAATAAATTTCCAGAATTACCATTAGATTGTTTAATCTGCTCGTTCCATCACTTAGATAATTTTAACGTGTTCAACTTCTCTTTACCTTATAATTGATGGCACCAGTAAATCAAATCCTCGAAGAAACTCATTCTCCCGATTATCGCCGGCCTATGAGCTATTTATTTCGTAAAGCTATGACGCTGTCCTGAGTCCTATTGTTAGAAAAGGGCTGTTTAGAAAGTGTGTGATAAAACGCCACTTTGACAGGACCATTCCGAAGGCCGTCAGGCTAAGTATCGTACCCAAAACTTACGAAATGATCTTGCCCAAAGTTGACTTCCTACTTGTACTAACAACCCAACAAGAATCCAAAACAATTTGATTTCTCGGTAGGTTTTTGAAAAAAAAGTAGAATAGCTCGGGAATAAAACGGAATTCCACTGAAAGAGTTACAATAAGGTGGATGTCTGAAGGCATTTCTTATTTGACTTACTGTATTGTGTGAAAAACACGAAAATTTTGTTTCAAAAAAACCATCACAACACGGTCGAGGTGTTGCAATGAACCTAACAATTATCCATTTAGAAATAAGAACGTATTAATATTTCTGTTTAGCAAGCTACATAAATTAGTGCGTAATAGTTTATCGGATTTAGTAAATAATTGTCGGTATTCGTATGTTTTCTTTTGTCAGAATTTTAACATAATTTTCTTGATTCAATGTTTTTATCGGGATGTCGGTAGCCGCAATGGTTCAGGCGCTGTAAAGGACCCGGGTTCGAATTCAGTAACCCCACATAATCACAAATGAGCTTCTTTTAAAATCATGGTTCTTATAAACTAGTGGAAATACCCTCGTACAAATATATATTAGTTTTATAGCAGGACAGTAAAAAATGACTGCCTCAACACAAAATCTACATACAGGAGACAGTTTACAGGCTATTAAGTGACCCTTGGTGGATCAGCAATGCCCTACTGTCAAACATGCAATAAAAAAATATCGACCAGTTTTTTCAATCTCAAAAATTATTGATTTTAAAAAGAGATCTTTGATAATAAGAGGAGGTCCTCAGGGATGGTGTTGCAGTGCTGTTACAGTCTTTGCCAATGATGGGACTGAGTTTGAGATCGCCTGTGGAAAGCACGGATTTGCCAATCTGTAGAAAAAATTAAGATTGTTTTGCCGTGGTGACCTTAAAATAGGTAGAATGCTTGGCAGTAACAACTGAATTTGCTCCCTTCTTCAAGACCACATCTTGTTCCAGAAAAACATGTTACTTTTTCGACCTATCTTCTGTTTTACTATATGACGAAAACCAAATACAGGCATTTGACTTTAACTACCTTAATGTTTTCCTCGTAGTCCCCAAGTGCTAAACCGCCATCGGGTCATTTATAGAGTCCGACAAAAGTCAGTGCTACGAGCGGGATTCGAACCCACGACCTTCGGCTAGATACGCCGCTGTTCTAACCACTTGAGCTACAGTGACCTCGATACACTCGGATCAGCTCTCAACCTACAACCCTTCGAATTTTTCCTCCTTTTTGCCATTTTTACCATATCTACGCTTTCACAAAATCCATTAACTTATAAAACATTAAATTGTTTATTTTATATAACACTCTGTTCACGTTGCTGTAGTCACCAAAAATATAGGGTTAGGTGATTTGGGAATTAAATTGCTCCACTTGACATAATTAGCTAATTAAATTTTATTCCCTGTACAACCTTGCTGAAGAATAAATTTCATATTCTAAGACAATTTAAAAAAATACATTTTGGATACATTGAATTTCAATAAATTTTAAAAAGATTTAGCATCCTCTCCCCCTAGATAATTTGAGCTGGATTGTTAACAAGGAATTTAAATAGAAGTGAGAAAAAAATTTAATTGTCCATTGAACATTTTCATTTTGTTTACCTTTTAATTATCACTTTTAAATGTTATAATTTTTAATTGCATACTTTTTACTATAGAAAAGCAAACACTTTGATGACGACGAGTGAATATCTCACAAGATAATTTATATTATTTATGTTTATATGAAACTATAATAAAGATTACTATTATATTATTAATTAGTGAAAATGTTTTTAGTACTAATAAGTAGCAGACTTAAAGAAAGTTTGGCTTTTATCACAAATTTGACCTTTTTCTCTTACGTTTTCTTTATTTTCATTCTCTATTTTTAAACCTTATTTAATGCACGACTAAATAAAGAAATAATATCAATACTTACAATCCCATGTCGATTTCGTAAGAACTACATTTGAAAATGCTTACAGGAGTTTTTCTTTACAGAGGCTCGTTCAATTAATTGGAACCTTTCAACGATAAAACTACCCAAAGAAACATTCGCGTCTATTTTTCAGCCCACTCACTCTCCTCGGAGAACAAACCGCCTGGTTTACGCGCTATAAATCTTGTAATGGCCCGAACTGGATCGCCCCTACGTGGTTTCATGACCTGACAAAAATCCTAAAGTTTTATGTCCACTCTAAATCTTACTTTTTATGCACAAGGAAGTTAATAAAGCAAGAATAAAGACTCGATGAAGGTGATGTATTCCGAGAAAGCTCGACAAAGGAATGGAGTGTTTTCTTTCTAATTGGCTTCAACTTTGATCGTTGTTAAATCCGAGCGGATCGAAGTGACGATAGCTCAAGTGGCAGAGCAGCGGCGTATCTGGACAAGAGATCATGGGTTCGAATCCCGCTCGTGACACTGACTTTTTTTATCTCAACTAAAAACCGTAATTGCACGTTTGTATGGATGTACGTATATAAGGGGATTTGAGCTAAATCCAAATGCACATATAAAACTTAAAAATATGTAGAGATTAGTGACGGTTAATCGATAATTATTCATATATCGTGAGAAGCGGTCTGCTGTGATGTTGGTTTCAGAAAAATAATTTCTTTATCATGCCAACGTTTCGATCTTCATTGAG
>CM077103.1:30632439-30677063 GCA_039619505.1 Cimex hemipterus | reverse complement strand
ATCTTCATTGAGATCATCTTCGGGCCTGGGATTTATAAACATTGTTTAAATTTGCATAGATTAGTGACCGTTAATCCATAATTATTCATATATCGTGAGATGCGGTCTGGTGTGATGTAGTTTCAGAAAAATATTTTCTTTATCATGCCAACGTTTCGATCTTTATTGAGATCATCTTCGGGCCTGGGATTTATAAACATTGTTTAAATTTGCATAGATTAGTAACCGGCAATCCATAACTATTCATATATCGTGAGATGCGGCCTGGTGTGATGTTGGTTTCAGAAAAATATTTTCTTTATCATGCCAACGTTTTGATCTTTACTGAGATCATCTTCGAGGCCTGGGATTTATAAACATTGTTTAAATTTGTATAGATTTGTGACCGTTAATCGATAATTATTCATATATCGTGAGAAGCGGTCTGGTGTGATGTAGGTTTCAGGAAAAGGTTTTCTTTTTATCATGCCAACGTTTCGATCTTTATTGAGATCATCTTCAGGGCTCAATACAGATCGAAACTTTGGCACGAGAAAGAAAATCTTATATCACACCAGACCGCATCTCACGATATCTAAATAATTGTAGAACTTAGATTTATATCACTTAGATTATACGTTATAAATTTCCAAGTCTATGATGGCAATAACATTTTTCAAAAAGAATAGAATGTTAAAAAATGCAGGCCAATTATAAAATACAATATGTACAATTCTTGAATAAATTTATCATAAATTTGTTAATAACCTTGTCATATTGGCTAATAAATCATTGTTATTTTTGAAAAATCTTTTTGATTTTATTGCACAAAAATGTGCGTCTTTAGCAAACAGTTTGTTTTTTTAATTACATATAATTTGCGGCTATATAACGGCGGTAAGCTACGTTAAATGTCACATCAATGGCGTATAATTTAACCTTCAATATCATTGAAAACTTTCCAAAGTCTTATTCCCACTTACTATCTTATTTTCTATTTTTGTAATGATTAAATACGATTTGCGTGATTTTAAAAATATTAATACAGTCGTAACGTGCAGTGGGCGATCAGTCCCTTTCACTCATATCAGCAATTGTAAATTTCAACGCTCCGAATGTAAATGATTTTTAAATGCCATGTTCTATTACGGTTTTACAACAAGAACAACAAAGATGAAATAAATTTAAGCTATTGTTTAAAGCATTAATACTGAATATAAACTTTAGGGTAGGTTTAATTGATCAAATTCAATCAGCTTTCCTGAAAACTATTGGTATTATAAACTAATATGTAATTATGAAGTAATTTATCCTTACAAAATTCCCTTTGATGGTTAAAATAAAACAACTCACAGACTTTCTTTTGCCCCCATCTAAAAAATCAATGCTTCAGTGGCGAAGGTTGTTTTGAATAGAACATGGTGTGACTTTTGTCCCAGAATCTAATTCCTGTTTACTCCTGTTAGTACAAAGTATTTTATGCAGTGTGCCGTTCTATTTGATGCAATGCAGGCAAGGTGTGGGGGTTCCAGCATTATCAAGTGATAGAAAGAGTACGTTTTTTGTTTTTATTTTTATTAGGAAGATCTTCTTATTGCCTATTTTGTTCAAAGGTTCGCAACAGCAGAGGTTCAGGGTGCCGGTGTTTCTGAAAGAAAAGCCCATTTGTAAGTTATGTTTTCGTTTTCGAATGCAGGGCCGCTGGATTCGAACCCGGAACCTTTACCTTACAGTGATGAGAGCCGTGTCAATAACTAAACCTTGCGGCCACCGACACTCCAGCCTCAATGCTTAATTCTACTCCAAAGTAAATGCTTTATATGGAGACGGCAGTGGATACAATTTTACTTTTTAGGCTTTCTTTGAATTTCTCATTTGTTTTAAGGGAACTTATCCTGTAGTCCGAATCTCCAAAATTACTGTTCTCAAGGTTATTAAATCTAATGGTTCTTGGTTTTCGCATGGAATACATTAGCTTTTCAATATGGTGGCACATTTTCTGTTTGTTTAAAAAACCTCTCGAGTTGGATCAATTGTACCGTGGAACTTTTGTACAGATCAACATCCTGTGTGTTGTGAGCCTTGAGCTAAGGTCTCAAACAGGCATCTTCTTTTTAAGGTCCTAGACCACTCTAAGGCAACTTTAAGGCCGACTCTTCGATGGCTTCTTAAACTCAGATGCGAACAAGCGTTCCTCAATTCTGTGCCATGGAAGGAATCCGACGGCCTTTTTTCGTGCGCGCTCTGTAACCTAAGATCTAAGGAAGATATTCTTCATTTTGTTGCCCAGTGACCCATACAGTCAGAGCTCCGTATCCTGTATCTAGGGTACAAATCGCTTTCCAGGTCTCAGTTCCTCTCTGTTTATCAATACCAAACTTGGTCCTACAAAAAAAAGTAATCCTGTCATACGACAAACAAGAGTGACGCCCAAAGAACAGATTGTCCTATTGTCGATTTTTCGACCAAGCCCTAATAAACTGTTTGCATATGGTAATTACTGCGTACTTAATATGATAATACCTTCCTCCACTTGGAACTCTTAAGAAGGATTGGTTTATTTATATTTGCATCTGTGAACACCAGTGTTGTTGGGAAATACTGTATTACTTCATGGTCAATGCTTAGTAATGAAATAATCTATTTAAAGATTAATAAACATAGATGATTGACAAATATAGTTTCTTTAAATAATTCAACATTATTGCACAATTTTGCCCATAAAAAAATTATTTTTAGCATCCTGCTTACAGTAGATAACATGATCGAGTCTCATTTTCAAGTCTAAACTGAACACCTGAAAGTAATGAAACAAGACGGATTTTAGTCGATAAATTAATTACTGCGTCATAATTAATTAATTAACAGTTGAAATGTATGTAGCATTTATGTAGAAAATCTAAAATTGCGATGAAATTAACTTTTGAAAGAGCAAGATTGAGGTGTATTAGAAGTTTGATTTTTGGTGTTTCCTTTCACGAGCTTTCGGACTGTAAATATTTTTTCACCTTTCGTCCAACTCTCAAAAAACCAATACGAGATAGCATCTGTTTTGAGCTATCGGAATTACTTTTTTAGGGTCCATTTTGCCCTTCTAGGGCGAAAACATCCGGATACTCGGGTTTGTCTAGATAAAAGGGTCTGGAACAGAAAGGAATTTGGTATTACAATCTACTCAACAATTACCATTTAAAATGTGATGATTTTACCATAAGGTAGAAAACCTACCAGTATTCTTTTATTTTATTTATTTTTATTTTTATTTTTTTATTTTTTGTTAATGCCAAACTTAAGTGGTGTAGGGTAACGCATACAATACAACGAGTTCCTACTTAAAAATTTCATTGCTCGACCCACAATCGTCAATTCCTCCCTGTCTTTCGTTTTATTGTTTTCGCCTTTTTATTCTTAGTGGCTCTTTGTCCAACTAATAAATGCTGATTTGGCATCTTATTGTACCTTGACAAGCACATGGTTCCGCTGGTCAATCCTTTTAACTGATCAATTAAAATTTTACCTGAATACCATTTTGTTATTTAGGACATTTTTTCATCCTGAACTTCATGGAGTTCTTTTAAACTAACTGTAGCCACTATTTTTCTGTGTTACCATGTCTTTACTTACTTTCTGCTTCTTTCAAATTTTTTCACTTTGTGTTTTTTCTTCTTGGTTCTTCCATGTCGTCTATTAATTTGGGAAAGAACAAAATAATAGATAACTAAATGAAAGATTCAACGAACAAAAAATTAGTTTGTTTAATTAATACAAATTTAGTGTATTTTGTAAAACGGAAGGTCTACGTCTTTTTTTTCAGCGGCTCAATAATCATGAACTTTAACTTAAATATCTCAACATATGTTCATGTTTGATGAAACACAAAAAATAAATCAATTTTATCGAAAACATAATGTACATACAGTTAGAATTAACATTTTAATACTATTTACAATTATTTATAATAATAAATTGTAATATCCACTAGCGTTTTAATTTATTTATTTATTTACATGCTATTGAGTTTATTTATTTATTTTTTATTTATTTATTTTACAGTCCAAACAGGTTAGGTACCCAGGCATAGGACAGTCAAGTAACACAACAAAACAATCGTTATATAAAATATTAAAAAATGGTATAAGAATAATAGCACTAAAATAACAGCAATCAGTCACACTTTCAACCAAAAATTAATATTATAAATAGTTTAATAAACAACATAGCAGGAGTAATAATTAAACTCTCAATTACATTTTAACGCGCGTTTAATATTTTGTTTAAAGATCTGAAGGGTCGAGGAGAAGGGGTCCGTACTGATGAGAGTCTATTTAAGTGACGCACAGCTGTGGATATTGAAGACTGTAACCCGTATTTGGTCCTGTGCCGCGAAGTACTAAACAATTCATGGGTCCGTAGTTGACGCTGGGGAACCCTAAAGCCAATACAACATAATATCTCCGGGGAATCAATAAAATTATTTAGGATCTTCCACAGAAACACAACTGAAGCCAAAACTCTTCTATCCTCCAGAGAATCCAGGCCTACGAGAGCAAGTCTGTCTTCATAGGAGCAATGATGGTAGTACCCGTGATTGTATAATTTGTAATACAGGAATTTCGTGGCTTTACTCTGTACCCTCTCTATCATGCAAGACCCATCTAACGAACTCGGCGACCAAACAACAATGGCATACTCGAAGTGACTGCGCACCAGCGATTGATATAGTAATTTTATTGCAAAATGGTTTCTAAAGTCCGCAGTTTGCCTAAGTACGAATCCTAAATTTTTAAAGGATTTATTTCTAATGGCCCGGATATGGTCCCGAAAATCACATTTATTTAGATTATTTATATATTTATTTAAATATTTATTCAACTAATTAGATATTTATTTATACAATTTCTTATCTATGCACAAGTTTGCTTAAATTGCTGTACTCTATTAACCTGTCCTTAAATCCTGCCGTGTTATTTGCCACAAAGGTTCAATTCACCTAATAATTCTTCATTTTTAATTATAAGTTTACAATGTAAGTGACAGTGCTTTTTACGAAATTTCCCCACTAATAAGATGACTGTAAATAAAATTGTTATATAAAGGTTACTGGATAAACATGTTCAAGGTTAAAAAGCCCAATTGCTTCCGCTTTTGGCTGAATAACTCAGGATACACCACAACTGTAAATTAAGACAAATAAAATAAAGAATTTTTCATCTGATTTCATGTTTTTTAACCAGCATTTGTTATACCATGGAAGTCAAGTGGTTGGTTAGAGCAGCGGCGTATTGTGCCGAAGGTCGTGGGTTCGAATCCCGCTCATAACGTGAACTTTTTCATTTCAACCAAAACCTTACGTAAAAAGATTAATTAATTGAAAGAAGTAATAGACCTTTAAATATAGTAGATTTAATAAAAATCTTGTTAAAACTACAGTGCTTTAATGAAAAAAATGTAAATTATGTAATTAGGTGAATATTTACAACAAAAAAACAAAATATAAT
Organism: Cimex hemipterus; assembly: GCA_039619505.1. Taxonomy (NCBI): domain Eukaryota; kingdom Metazoa; phylum Arthropoda; class Insecta; order Hemiptera; family Cimicidae; genus Cimex; species Cimex hemipterus. The sequence goes on along the minus strand of CM077103.1, from coordinate 30,671,586 downwards.
ATATGTCAATTCCTAATAGATGCGTGAAATTACTTTTTCTATTTACAAAAAATTTGATGTTGCTATTGAAAAAGCGTTCATTTTTTTTATGAAACTAAGAGCCAACCAAAATCAAGGAAGGTACAGCAAATATTTTAACTGCTAATTGGAAATACTAACAGTTAACATTGCACTACAGATTGCGGATATAAAATCACTATAATTCATGCCAAATAATCAGAAATTATATTTGTTTATTTTTCGTTCTAATCAATTTACAACACTTTAACAAAACAATATTCAAATTTTCTTCATTTTATTTGACTATCTGACTCTATTTTGACCATGACGTGTAGGAAAGAAATCTTAGAAAAAACACGAATCCCTTAAATGGATGGAAGAGGGTAACGGCCGGAGAACGCCGCGGCCGTTGCGTTGGAGGAACCCGGTCCTGCACTTAAGCTGGTCCTTTTGCGGTATCAGCGGATAAACGGTGGGTGGAAACAAAATTACCCCAAGGTCCTTCGACAGAAATGCAAATCTCCTCCCTCAACTGTAATTTAATCCGGTCTGTGGTCTTTCTCCGGTGATTCTCCACCAACAGGCGTGGCAACAATGTGGGTGAGCGATTTTTTTTTCTTTTAAACGTGGGCTGTTATTACTAAAAATGTAAGATGTAAAATGGCGATTGGCTCTAGTTGTTTACGTCTGACTCATTCCTTGACTAAAACGTAAATACATATTAACCCTAACGGCTAATATGTATTTAAGTTCTATCGATAATACTTGAAACGATCGGCTTGAACCTGCTTCACGAAAAACAAATATCGAATATATAACCCAAGCCAGATGCTCTGTAATGGACTCTAATACATTAATATATCTAATAAATGAACTATTGCAGGGTTTTAAGCACATTCTAAGGCATCACTTAGCTCATTGGCATTTTTCCAGGTATCCCGGGGTGCTGGTACCATATCCGTACTAAAGTCAGTTTCATAGGATCAGTTCCGATTTTTTTTTATTTAGGACCACTTAGCACTTCAAAGTATAATCAAAAATACTTTTTTTCTTTTTGTGCAGTATTCTTGGTTAAAATATACACATAGTTGGATCGCATGATGTTAATCAGGTTTGATATTCTTCCACCCATTTTTACAAGCAGCTTTCAGTGTGCTCTGCGGTGTGCTCAGTAGTGTGGCCCTATGAGTGAAGTGCGTCCGATTTTGCATGTTTTTACGTTGGTCGTAAATATTTTGGTCAGCTTCGATCATCCTGGCAAAGCAAACTTTGGATATCACCATTTCGGAAAACGGTAACAATTAATTGAAATGCTTGTTGAGGTTAGGTAGGGAAAAAACCTCTTCCAACAACCTAAGGAAACGATAGACATTTTTTGAGGTGCATGGTCCTTTTTGGTGGGCTGCACCATCAAAAGATGAATAACCAAGAAGCCTTTTGTTTTTTATAATGAAGAAAAATATTTAGAAACCACTTGCAACAACCTAAAGAAAAAATAGAGATGTTTCTAGGTTCGTGGTATTTTTATGGTGGAACTCAACTATCAAAGATTGGATAACAATGAAGCCTTTAGTTTCAACGTTTTCTTTTTGTATTGAAGAAAAAAATATTTATAAAAAATGACTTGCAAAACCTAAAGTAAAGATAGGCATTTTTTCGAGGATCGTGGTATTTTTATGGTGGAACTCCACTAACAAGGGATGAATAACAATGAAGCTTTCAGTTTCAACTTTTTGTTTTTTATAATGAATAAAAAATTATTTAGAAAAAATGACTTGCAAAACCTAAGATAAAGATAATTTTTTTTCGAAGTTCGTGGTATTGTTGTGTTGGAACTTCTCTATCACAGGTTGAATAACAATGACACCTTTAGTCCCAACTTTTTGTTTTTTTAATGAAGAAAAAAATATTTAGAAAAAATGACTAGCAAAACCTTAAGTAAAGATAGAAATTTTTTCGAGGTTCGTGGTATTTTTGTGGTGCAACTCCACTATCAAAAGTTTAATAACAATTCGGTAGATTCCACTATTCCAATATCCATCAAGCCTTTAGTTCCAACTTTTTATTTTTTCATTTTATTTTTTATATTTCACCTTTAAACCATTTTCCCAGGCTTTTTCTCCTAATCTACTGTCAACTTTGGGTCCCATATTTAAACTTGGCATATCTAAGGAAAATCTAAGTAAACCAGATATTTAAATAAACTTTTTTTAAAATATTTATATAATATAAGGTAGTACTTTAATTGCTCGGGTAAGCAAGAACTAACGATGTTGCTGAGGCGAGCAAACCATTTATATTTTTATTATGATTGTACAGGTTATATGTATAAGTAATCAAAAAAATATAAGATGCTTTTCTGTCAATATATATCCAAATAACAAAAAGACATTTTGATTAAAAAAAAAACATAACGAAACGTCAAAAAATTTCAAAAGATCACACAAATTTTACTTTAAATGCGGCAAAATTACATACTAACCAAAATATAATTGCGGTGCAAAATCGTTAAAAGCATCCCACGCGTATGCAGACTCCTGACATTGAACCACCACACCAGACTACATGCTGAGAAAAAAGACGACGGAATTTTTTTGTAACCAACAAAATGAGATGATAATCGTATAGAAAATAATTTTAAGGATTAGCTATTTAATATTCCATTTTGTCCAGACGGCGTACTTATCGATACTTAATTAATGTAACGGCTGACGAAGACAGCCGTTACGGATAAAATAAGCGTGCCATGGAAAATAGGAAGCAAACAAAACATAAACTGAAAAAGAAGAAGCAAAAAACATGGAAATTAAGAGGTCGTTGACAATGTGAAACACAACGAACCCGGATCTACGAGATCGGGCGAACCTGAAAAATGATCCGTTGTCATGAGCAAGTCGGCTCGCAAACCACAGCCCCAACTTCAAAATCATCCGATGCATTTACATAATTGCATTTCTAAATATCTTCACGGCTTAACGACATTTGGAAAATTCCGAGCTGGCTTGTCTCCCGTCCACACGTCATGTCATGCGAGGTCACGCTCTAGGAACGCATGCGTGCCTTGACGCTCCTGCTTCCTTCGATCCGCTGACAATTGTTCGTTCGGTGTTTTCCCCGAGTTGGGTAGCGTCATGTCGCAATTGAACGACATCGATTCGACTTTCGCACTTGTCGACGCCGTGAAAAAATATCCGATTTTATACGACACGACCGACGTCGACTACCACGTCAAACACAAGCATGACATCGCCTGGAAGGAAGTGGCTAAAGAAGTTAACGCCCCAGGTTAGAAATACATACTGAAAGGCAAAATGTTTATTTTTTCCAGCAGTTTTATTTCCGAATAATTCTCAAACAATTGTTCATTAGCAAGAGTCTCAACTTACGAGTTAATCCAGTCAAGATGGGGAGCGTACCACAGCAATACTTCGTTGTCCGTTAAAACTTAAATTTGATAGAAGAAATTTAAATTGAAATTAAAATGCAGTGTTTAGTTAGTTAATGGTTATTTGAAGATCGTGAGATACGGTCTGGTGTGACGTAGATTTTAGAAAAACATATTCTTTATCGTGCCAAAGTTTCGACCTTAATTGATAACATCGTCAGAGCCACGATAAAGAAAATGTTCTTCTAAAACCTACATCACACCAGACCGCATCTCACGATTTCCAAATAATCATTGGCTAACGGCCAATTAACACCATACACTGCTATTATATTTTCACAACATTCTATGAGTATGTCTTCTGATACATTATTATATAATTAGTTAATTCTCTGTAGGAACTTATTTTTTAGTATGCTTCATTAATTCAATTCAATGAACATATTTTTTGTTTTCGTTAATATGTGAACATTTAAAACATCTTTTCTCTTAGATAAATCAATATAAATTAAGGTTCATTGTGCATATTATGAAGTCATAAATATATCCTCTGCCTTTTGTGAACAAGTATGAGAATATTTTGAACTTATTCAATCTCACGACGTGAAAAAAATGGTTTTGTTCCAGCCAAATTATAAAACATAATTAGCACGGTTAATCAAAAAGTGGATTTTGTGGTTTCGCGTGGCCTATTATAAATTAGAAAAGAGTTAATCAGAAGAAATTTGATGAAAAATAGTTTTTGTGCAGAAACCAAAGTGAAAAAACTTCAGACGATTTTGAACTCATTAATAACTATTTGACTAAATTAAATGACAGGGATTCAACCTGTAATTTGTGACAACAACAACGTAGCAAATGCATGGAGGATGTGAAAAAAATTTAAACCATGTTTATAAATCCCAGGCCCTGAAGATGTTTTCAATTAAGATTGAAACGTAGCAGGATAAAGAAAAGTTTTCGTAAAACCTACGATAACAACAACGTTTTACGCAAACGTCAACGAGATATCAGAAAAAGCTCTTTTGAATTTTGAGTTCCAATTTATTCTTCTTTATATTCATCCCCCAATAAAATAATCCAAGGTACTAAAAATTATTTTCAAAAATGGTAGTCAAAGGGCATAAATCAAAAAAAATATGGGGATGTAGAAGGTTTTTATTATCAAGCCCTTCTAATTTATTCAACTTTTAAAGTCTATAAAATAAGCTCGAAGGTCGTCGCGTCTTTTCTATTCACCAATGCTGCCGGTTTTTCAATCAAATTTGAATGCATTCGGTCAATTTCCTTGTGCTGCGGATTTAATAATTATTTCCCTTTTCTGTAGAAAGAAAAGTGGATGGCCCTAGCCTTAGGCTATTCATTTTTGGATTGGTGGCTATTGTCATCCTTGATCTCTTTTAGGGTGATTTTGCTGTATGGCCTGCGGGATGGATAACCTGTAATCTGGTCGTTACCGATCATAATGATCTGTCTATTTTTGTTCACCTGGAACCAAAAAAGTCAAATATTTTGAACCTACCAAGTGGAAACCTTAAATCCTATGACGTTTCATCAGTAGTGTTTGATCATTCCGCTCTTATCAACGTTGTTAGACTAATTTGAAGTATCTGGTATGTTCTAAAATGTATATTAGGACTGTAGGTTGATGTATCTGTACCTTGGTCATTTCCGATCGTTCTATTTTGTCTATTTTTACTTTTGAGCAGGCCATATTTGGGCTACCACCAAACAATTTCTTCCTCGCTCTTTTTTTCTGTCGGAATGATCGAAAATGGCCAATCTCTAAATACTGGTACTTGCCAAATTGTTGATACGTGCTTTGCGTTTTAATTGTTTAAAACAGCCACTTCTTGCAAAGAAAAATGGAAAAATTTAAGAGCAGCATACAGCAGACACAGGAGGCAGCAAATAGCTTATGAAATGGGTGGCAAACCGAGAAAACCTTATTATCTGGCTGAGTACATGTCGTTCTTGATTCCACACAGCAACGTCAAGCCGGTGAATCGCATCAAGTAAATAATATATATAAATTGAAAATTATACTTTTTTTTTAATATAAAATTTGGTTTTAGTTTCGGCATAGCGTCTAACAACTCAGACCGCGAGAGCCAAGATGGCCAAGAAGCTTGCGTCGATATTAAAGAAGAACGAACCGAAGACTGGAGCAACAGCGCCGAGGAAGACGAACCAAGCAAATTCGTCACAACGGATATTTTCGAAACGGATTTCTCTACCTCAGTTCTTGAGTCTGGAGAGAAGAAAACCGATGAAGATCCAAGGAGGAAAGACAGAACAGAAAGATGTTGCTTCACCAGCGGACAAAACGACGACGATGCTGATTTAAATTTTCTGAAGAGTCTCCTACCAGACATGCGACAAATGAAGCAACGAAAAAAGAACCAGTTCAAAATAGCAGTTTTAAAAACACTAGAAGATTTTATTGAATATTAATTTTTTTAAACTTAAGAATGCTAAATTGTTTTTAATTTTTTAAAACGTAGTATAGCCAATTTTGAATGGAACAAAACGACGAGGATAATTTAAATTATCTCAAATCTCTAGTGATGAAAATAAAGCAATAAACAAAGATCTATCGGTTTTAAAAATACTGGAACATTTTATTGATTAAAATCTTAAAAAGTTAAGATAATTTTTTTATTTATATTGTCACAAAATATCCTTATTCTTTCAAACCTTGTGTTATCACAGTTATCACAGTTAGAACATTTATCTTTTTTTAATGAAATAAAAATTTCGTTTAATATAAATAAAAACATTAAAAAAGATGTTTCAATTTAAACAATAATTTATACGCTTGTGATTAACATGTTAAATCCACTTTAAAAAACTACAGATTTTTACTTTTCTGAGTTTTAAGTGAGTCAGTTTTTAAGTGCTTGTCCAGCGGTTGTGTTAAGACCCAGGAAAAAACCTCGCAAGGATCCTAAGCCCACACTTTGCAAGATAGCCAACTACTACTGCCGATTACACCTACGTTCAGATGACTATAAATTCATTCTTCTTCTATATTTTTTTCAATACAAGAGTCTGCGTTTTGAAATCAGGCCTGCTTCACAGTAAATTACGAAATGGGACGAGAAAATTATATATAATTAAACAATATATTGTTTGGAAAAACTCAATCTAAAACAGCTTTTAGCCATTTTCGGGAACGTACGTTTGTACCATTCTTAAAAAAATCTTTCATCTTAATTTCGAATTCTGCAAATATTGTTAATTGCAAGGTGCGTATTGCTGGAGTTTTATCCCATTCTACATAATGACACGCTGAACAAATAAATTAAAGTACAGTATTTTCTATAACAATATTCGTTTTTTCAACAAAAATGAACATTGGATCAGTAAATACATAAATGGAATGGTGGCAAGGGTACTAGGAAGTGGGGTTTGTGTGCCCCAGGCACTGCAGCCTTCTGGCTTATTGTACCTTCCTATTGGGTTGTCCGGAAAATAATGCAAGATTTTGGTATTAAACAAAAAAAAAGAAACTAGTTACTTTAAAGCAATGTTCTTTAATCAAAATAATTTCCCATACTCTCAATACATTTCTCCCAACGTGTTGGTAACTTATTAATTCCGTCTGAGTAGAATTCAGAATTTTTAGAATTGATAAAGTCAATAAATGCATTTTCCAGTTCCGTTTGATTTTTGAATATTATGTGTTGTAAGTAGTGGTCCAGGTGTCTAAAAAAATGGTAGTCAGTAGGCGAGAGGTCCGGAGAGTAGGGTGGGTGAGGCAAAGTTTCATAGCCAAGCTCCAATAATTTTTGTGACGTTACACGTGACACATGTGGTCGAGCGTTGTCATGCAACAAAATGGGCCCTTTCCGATTGACCAAAGAGGTGGTCAGCGACGGTCGTTTTACTGACTTTGAGTTGCTCTGCAAGTTCTCGAACAGTTGTTTTGGGGTTTTCTTCCACCACTGATCGCAGAACGTCATCATTAAGAGAGGAAGGCCTTCCACGACCTTCATCTTCAAGGCTGAAATCTCCCTCCCGAAATTTTTTAAACCACCTTTGCACATTAACATTAACACAACCCTCGCCCCAGACCTGGTTAATGTTTCTAGCCGTTTGGGCTCCGCTTCGGCCGAGTTTAAACTCCTAAAAGAAAATCGTACGAAATTCTCGCTTTGACATTATAAGGATGACTGAATTATTTCCAAGTAGCGGAATGCTACAGAGGTAAACAAACAATATCATTTGGAAGAGGATTAATAAGTGTTGACATTCATACAAATGAGTAATCCTGTAAACGTAAACAGAATATTTTATATAGATTTTTTTTAATGAAAACTTAAAATCCTGCATTATTTTCCGGACAACCCAATAGTTCCTTGGTTTAGTCAATGGACTCGATCCTCTTTCTCAGAAGTATCAAGTCATTGACCTTCAATGTGGTTCTCTGAGTCTCTTTTGCGCATCATATTGAACCTCCATTGAGCCGTTGCTTCGCATTCGAAGATGATATGAGTGGCTGTTTCCTCCTCCTCATTACATAGTCTGCAAATGGGATCACTATTGTATATGCCCATGTTATGTAGATGTTTTCTCAGGTGCCAGTGGCCGGTTAGTAGTCCTACCACTCCTCTGAGATTTGCCCTCTCCAATTGTAGTAGTGTTTTTGCTAGCTTTGGTGAGGGTTGTTTTATCATGAGTTTACTGTGTCTTGCACTGCTAGAGTTTATCCATTTTTCTCTTTGTTTTATTTGGATCCATTCTGCGATGGAGGATTCTATGTTTCTTTTTGATATCCGAAGGATAGGCTCGGGGCCTATGTATGGTCTTGCGGATCCTCCTCTGGCCAGTCTGTCTGCTTCTTCATTGCCCAAAATTCCCCTGTGTCCTGGTACCTAGGATACCGTTACCTTGTAGTGTTTTCCCTGGTTTTGGAGATTTTGGATGCATTCATTGACCAATTTTGATGTAATCCTTGTACATGCCAGTGCTTTGACAGCTGCTTGGCTGTCTGATCTTATGAGGATTTGTTTGTCAGTGTAACCTCTTTTAAGATTTTCCAGGGTACAAGCGTTGATAGCATGTATTTCTGCTTGAAAGACCGAGGTGTACTTCCCAAGTGAGTTTGATTGCTCATATTTTGGGATTGTACAGAAAACACCTGATCCGGTTCCTTCATTTGTTTTGGAGCCATCCGTATACTATATCATTGTATCCGATGTCCTCCTCTGTTCTTCCTCTCCTTTGTAGTCTGTTGAGATTTTGTAGGAGGTTGTGAAGATTGTTTGCGGGACCATGTAGTCAGACCCCATTTCTAGTAATGGGTGTTTGATTTTGTTAATTATGGTTGTGTGGCCGAATACATAAAACGAATAAGTATAGCATCTCTGACCAGTATAATGCAAACAAAATTAATATGCCAAATAAAGACTATTGTGATCTGTTTTTCTTTGCTGCATTATATCCCAGGCTGGTATCACTTATTGGGATGCCTGTCTAAAGAATTTTCTTTCCTTAAAATCGGCTTTTGATTAAAATAAACGGAGGGTTTTGAAGAAGTTTTTTTTTTCAATAAATCGTTTATCAATTCGGTTTGTTCATACTGACACAATTAGATATTTAAATAAGTAAAATCTAACACGGAATTTGAATGACACTAAATTTTTGGAAATGTCAGATGAAGATTTAATCAGTACATAAATGAAAAACAACAGTGTAAAGTGTGAATTTATAGGTGGATATGAAAGTAGTTGATCCCGTGAATGTATTCTAATTTTTTTGGACATACTGACGACCCACGTGAATTAAAAATACGAATAGTGTTAAATAACAGTACATTTCAAGATAAAAAATAAGATTGAATCGGTATAAATAAACAAACAAATTTTGATAAACTCTATCATACAGTGTTGACGCAGCCGGCCGTACTTTAATATAAAGTTTAGTTGCATCCGCCTAGGCCGACAGTCTACTGAAGGACTTTTTTCTGATTTTTGCAGAAGTTTCAATTAGTAGAAGAAGAAGAACTATTGTAGAACCTCCCTAAGTTATAGGAATTATTTGTAAAGTGCGCTGTTTCACATAATTTCCTATGCACTATCCTTCTTGCCTCTTCGCTCACGTCTTTTGGTGTGAGAATTGCCTTACTGAAGTTGCTGAACATTAACCGGTCTAATGCTTCTTTTTGTGTGAATTATGTGTTCATCCGCCTCAAGGGGGTTAAGCAAACCTTAAAAGACGCAATAGAATCATTCCTTAAAGGAGCCACAAAAAATAGTGGTAGCAGAGCATGGTTTCGATAGATCTCTGGGTTATGGGCCCAGCACGCTTCCACTGTCGGGTCCGAACTTCGATGCATAATATTAGAAATGTGCACTCCTCTTGCAGAACGGCCCATCCTGGCTAGCACTAATTTTGTCTTTTTTTTTTATTTTGTATTTTGGGGAAAATTTATAACAACAAATTATGTCCAGGCTCACCTCTCCATGCTAGAGCAGGAAAACGAGGACGGATAGTTCAGTCTAGCCTAGGCATTGTTAAGAAAACAATAAGAAAAAATCCAGCTGAAAGCCAGTCAAATGAGATTTGCATCCACTTTGAGTTTCATTAATATAAATTATTTCCGTTGTGTTTCCATTTTCATTTATGTTTTGTTTTCCATTTTGGTTATCAAGGTTGATTTTTTTAATTTTGCCCATCAGGCCCATATTATTCCCATAGTATCTAGCTATATCTATATTGTTAGTTTGTAAGCACAGGTTCATATTTTCTTGTTTTATATTTTTTATTTAACGTATCTAAAATCATAAGGAAATACATTTTTTTATTTTGAAAGAAACAATACAGAGGTGTCTCTCTGCAATTGTGTTCATAGTTTATTTCCAATCAAAATTCCTTTGATTTTGAGGTAGATAACTGGCCTAAAGGGGATTAATCAAACCTTAAAAGACGGAATATAATCATTCCTTAAAGGACCCACAATAACTTTGACAAAGTATATGTGCCGATGTCTCTGATTCCTAGCAGAGTCGACATGTTTGCTGCCTATGCCTGCCCATTTTCTTTAGATGAGGGTTGTGAGTGCCCGGTATACAGGTTTATAATTTTCTCAAATCTTGCCAGCTCAGAAGGGGAAGTTCATTCTCCTTTCTTTGTGAGATATTAACACATCTCTTAGCTCTCCTCATACGGATACTTTTGTCAGAATTTGAATTTTTCTTTCTCAAGCAATTTTTCCAGTTCCAATTTAAGCACATACTCCAGAGTACTTAGTTGCGGTTCTGGTCCCATGGGTCAGAGAGTTATCCCTTTTTAGCTGGTTGATCTGTAATCGTTCTTCCATATCTCCATGCTGACATTTAAGTTTAAAAGATTTTATACACCGAAAACAATGGTGTAATCGAATTTTAAATCGGTCAATGAAAACTTTATGGTAAAAAGAAACCGGCAGCGCAATTCCGACGAGGAGCGAAAATCCCAATTCGCCTCTCTGAAATATTGGAAGGGTTTTAGGTTTTTCACAAGCTAATATTAGAGATGTACTCTGTACTTACAATTGCCAGCCGTATCGTCGCATCTTGTACAGGGACTTCGGGACTATGATTACGACAAGCGCATAACGTTCCTTCTACAAAAGCCGTTTGGAGGCTGAAGAAAGCTTTAATACATCCTATGGACTGATGAACCCAACTCTATTGCCATACTAAACCGTTGAAATTTTTGAACGTGGGCAAAGGAAAATCCGGGAATTTCGTATTCTCGTCATCATCAGGAGGTTCACAGTATTGACGTTTGATGAGGGCTTCTGGAAGATAAATTAATTGGGCTTTATTTCTTCAAAAATAATTTAAATGACAGCTATTTATTGAGATATCGTTAGATGCGTTCTGGTGTGGTTTCAGAAAAATATTTTCTTTATCGTGCCAGCATTTCGATCTTTATTGAGATCAGCTTCAGAGCTCAAAGTGTTTGTCTTCTGTGTACTTGGGCCATTCTTCCCTGTCGTCAGAGTCTCTGCAAGAATGGCACAAGTGCACAGAAGATGATCTCAATAAAGATCGAAACGTTGGCACGATAAAATGTTTTTCTGAAGCCAACATCACACCAGACCTCATCTCACGATATCTGAATAATTATCGATTAACGGTCACTAATCTTTACACATTAAATGGTAGCGGATAAGGATAAGAAGGGCGGCGGCAAGACTTTATGCACCTCCACCTGAATAGATTTATTGAGCTCGAATTTTTTTCAGGGAGGTTTTCCTAACATTATTAGATATGTTTCTCTGCAACAACGACAAAGATTTTCAATCCTGACAGATGCCCCACACACAATTCTTTGCAGATGATTCGTTATTTGAATTGACACTTCCAGGATAGGTGTGGTCTTGGGCCGCCCCTCTTATCCTTATCCGGATAGGACCTCATGGCCAGATCTGTTGTCCTCCTCAGCCTCCCTATTATTACTGCGATAAAGGAGAAAAATACACCTTTTAATCACATTTCCTAATTTTTGTTTCTGCCAAAACCGCTTTGCAACTCTAACGATCAATTTTTTACCTTCCATGATTTTGGTATTTTTGTCGCATTTTGTCCACTATTTCTGGCATTTTATGATATATTTGATTATCACCTTGCATTCAAAAACTAATGTTGGTGTCATGATTTGGAAATTAACCATTACTGTACGTTGTTGAGTATAAATATTGTTAAATAATATAAATTTAAAATATTTTAGTGAAAAAAACGATATACTCACCTGGCAAAGGATACCGAAGCATCGTACATTTGAAAATTTTCTTCAAAAAGCTTTGAAAATTAAATCATTCTTAATGTATTTTTGAAAGAATGAATTCAAGTGAATAAATTAATGAACAAAATTAAATAGTTGATTTATACTTGTAGTTAAAAGTAAGCGGGCTAAAGTTCAATTTTTTCGACTTGCGCTATGACATGGTCAGCATGTGTTTTTTCCCCACAATAACCGTTGGAGTTAATGATAAACGTGTTAGACTGGAGGTTAAAGCAACGTCCATGTTACAATTTTTTTACCCAACTAATGCAAATCTGGCAATACGATCTCGTTCTCCCTCATGGAAACCACAAGGTTATCGGGCAAAATGCACCTCTTTAAATATCGCTTGCCTCCTTAACCCGTAGAAAGTATTTACCATTCTAGATGGGCCCAAAAGATAGGAACGGAATCGGAATGAGTTAAGACGTCCCGATCTGGGATACCAGACCAGAATGTTATTGTTGGCGAATGATATACGCCCTTGGCGGACTCGTGGCTCCTTTCCGAATATGTAGACGGGTCGTTTAACATAAACGGTACCGCATGCCCGTTTTGGGTCTTAAAACGCTTTCCCATTGTCTTCCTTCCGAGAAAGAACCATTTCATTTAAGCTGCCACGTTGCTAACATGATTGTGCTAAAACGGTAAAACGACCGTTTTTTCAGCAAAAAATAACATTTTTGTTTGTTTAATATATTACTATTATTAATATTCAACATTGTGACCCACTGCCATTAACAATCTTTCAGCAAGTCAATCACACACTGCTACGGTTTGTCACAAAATTTATCTTCCTCAATTTTGACGTCTGCATTATTGTTAATTAAACAGTGAATGGGGCTGGGGTTGGATTTAATAGGATAATTTAATTTTTAACTTTCCTTTGGTTTAACGTGAGGTCGAGAGTCAGCTTGGAACAGATTATTTGACGGTTGGCCTAAACGCAATGACAATTTCATGTACGTTCGCAGAACAACCAGCACAAACAAAATAGTAATGATTTCCTTATTACAAAAAATCAGACATCATGGATTTGCCCTTTTGTAGCAGCTGAAAAAGCCGATCGCGGCCACAAGACCACACCTATCCTGGAAGTGTCAATTCAAATAACGAAATATTCTTGCAGAGACTCTCAACACGACACGCAAGAATAGCACAAGTACACTGAAGACAAATACTTTGAGCTCTGAAGATGATCTCAATAAAGATCCAAACATTGGCACGATAAAGAAAATGTTTTTCTGAAACCCACATCACACCGGACCGCATCTCACGATATCTGAATAATTAGTAATCCTTAAAATTTCGAAGTCTGGTTGACCAAATAATTTAATTCGATTAATTCATATTTATGGAAGGTATTGATTGAAATGAAAAAGTTAGTGAACAGGTTTCGAACCCACGACCTTCTACTAAATACGCCGCTGCTCTACCACTTGAGTTATCGTGACTACGGTCCACTCAGACACCAACTCTCCATCTCAACCTACCTTTCGAATTTTCCCTCCTTTTTTGCCATGTTTCAATTTAATTAAATATAATTAATGTATTTACAGTCCTTGGAATTCGGGCATGCGATAAAATATATTATACTCTACAATGTTTGTCATGATCTTCTGAAACCAAGAAATATTATGCCCTGGTCTGAATAATTAATCATACGAAATATGGGAATTCGGGTTGAACCTGTATACATCCCATTTTACAAGTTTTGATCAAAACCAGAATATAAATTTATATTTTGAAAATAATTAGACGGGAAGCAATAAATTATAATGGCAAGTCATTACGTCACGCACGGTTGAAAACAACACCAAATGATTTGAAAGGAACTCATTAGGTTTTTTTTGTAATCCAATACAATACCGAGATCCCTTCAGATCCCTTTTGTCGTAGAGCGAACACTAGCGGAAAAATGTCCTCTTAGCACGTATTTCTATTAGTCGGGTGTGAAATGAAGTTCACCGATGAGCAAGTTATTCGCAACCCTCTTCCATTTCCCGTACCTTTGTTGGCCGGATATGTGCGCCGATTGTCCGAGGATCACGTAGAGGATTGCTCCCCTTCTGCGAACATCCAAAGGTCCTTGACGTTTAAGCCAAGGACGAATCCTTTGGGAATAGCGTGTTCCGCGGTGTGAGTGATCCGCGTGAAAATGTTTGGTACCATTAGAGAGAATTGGGCATGAGAGTTGTTGAAACAGGAGTCACGATATTCCAAATCATCTCGACACGTTCTTAATATAAAATTAGTAGCGTTAAATCTCTTATCAAATTTATTAAAATTATTTGTTATTATTAACTAATAAGATCCATAAAAAATATTCAAATCATCATAAATTGTAGTCCCATACGAAAAAAATACTATTTCAAAACAGATTGTAACCGTAGGATTTAGGTACGACGTGAAAAACTGATTTATAAACAGCACTTATTAATAGCAGCAATCTGAACTAAACAGACGGTACATAAATTAACATATTTGGTCGTTCTTTAAACTATAAATCTACCTACCTTATATTTTATATTTACCTTAATTTCACTTACTATATTAGCAATCAATGAGGATGTAGTGATCGACCAGCAGTTGTTTATTGTCGACGTAGAGTTTCGTTTGAAGCTAATATAAAAAATACTCTATTTTCTATCATGAAATAATGTATTTTTATGTTAACGAGTTCCAGTCTGAAATCATACCAACTGAATAGTGTACCAGAGGAATAAATTCTCATTCATTTGCGAACCAATCATTTTCACATTCGAATCTGAACATATTTCAGGAAGATAGCCGTTTTCTATGTCAGGCGGCACTTAAGGCCATAGTCGCATACGAGGTATGAAAGTCCTAGTCGAAGTGACACCAATGACCTGACCTTGGCATGGTTATCTGGGCATTCGGGTCTTAGAGGCAATAAGAAAGTGGACATGTCGGGCAAAAACAGAGCAGACCATTCTTTAGATCAGGCTTCGATCTTGCCACATAAAAGGATACATCCAAAAAAGAATCCTTAATGAGTCCAAAATCTGGTGGAACAATGCCCAAGGCATGAGAAAAATTGATTCATAGAAGGGCTAAACGCAAAACTTACAGGTTACTTACAGGCTAAACTTAAGTTACTTACAAAACTTACTTAAAAAGGAATTGCTGGAGGGTAACATCAACAAAACCAGGATTATGGTTACACTTCTGACAGAGCAATTTAAGAAGGCATATGCACCGAATAGGAGGACAGACAGAAGAACCACTGAGCAGATATTGCCAGGAAGAAGGGGAGACAGCAGAACACGTTTAAATTCTTGTGAAAGTCTGTGCATGTACAGATTCTTGTAAATAGGGGAGGAACGGCAGTGAAATACATTAAGGAGCCACTGGCAAGGTTAGGTGGTTAATTAGCAGCCTGAAACTAGCCAGTGAATTATAAAAATATAGATGCAGAACGACTTGTGGCCGCAATGGTTAAAGCGTTGAAACGGCGCTCTACACTGCAAGGGAAAGGTCGCGGGTTCAAATCCAGCGGTCTTGCATTCAAACGCGATATAGTTTATGTGGGATATATATATATATATATATATTTTTTAAGAACACCGTAATCCCAAGAGTATTACGCCCTTTGCTATTGCGGACCCTCATTAAGAAAAAACCTGAAAATCTGAGAGTTTAATCTTTTTGCCAATAGTTATAATGAAAATAATAGTAATTCTTTATTTGAAAATTTTAAAATCAGATGTCAAAGTATAATAAAAAATTATTTTCTTCATTTTTGATTTCCTTCTTTTTTTATAGATAGTTTTATTTATTTATTTTTCTAGGACTTATTATGGTTATTGTTTTGTTTCAGTGAGACAAGGAATAAAGTAATAAGTCCTTTTTCATATTATTAAATCAATAAACGCCATGGGCTCTGTCGGGATTCGAACCCATAACCCCTAGCGTGACAAATACGAGTCGAGTCGAGTGCTGTAACCACCCACCCCCCGCACAATTCAAAGACAACTAGCCATTTGTTGCCAAGAACGTTTGAAGAAGCTCAACGGATACTAGCAAATTTTCAGGCTTTACCTTATAGAGGTGTAAAAAGTATCGTAAAAATTAAAAAAGAAGATCCAACCCCAGTATACTATTACTGAACAATCTTTATCTTGCAGTTTAACGTCCGTTACATTAGATTATGATTGGATAAAAAGCTAATATTAAAAAAGTCACAAAAATTAATCCATCAAACACCCCTGGAGGGAAGATCATTTCAAGCACTTGCAATTAAAAGACAATCGTCTGCTAATTCGCACCATTTTGCAATGCTCCTGTGGTTAATGGGTGCTCTGCAGTAGGTACAAAACCTTCTTAAGAAAAATAACTTTATACAAGTACTGCTGCCCATTCGGACCTTACAAATACCTGTTATTACCATCTTAATCTCAGAGGATAATGAGAAGCTTCACATGCATGCTAAACCATCTCTACACCATCATAGAAGAACAGAAAATCACTACCAAAAGTTTCACTCAGACAAGACTCTCAGTTCCTTTTCAGTGAAAGAGACGCATTCAATGCGCAGCTATTGTCCGTTTACATTCACTGGTTACTGTTTCAGTCAAACGTATTTTTCACGTCCTCTTCACTGAGTAAGTGAATAGGTCGAGTCAATTTCTTAAATATTAAGTGGAATATGTTTTCACTAGCAATTAATTTTTTTTTAGAGTTTGATTGGTATCGTTTTCCAATGAGTTGCTTTGAAATCGACTAATCGTTGCCTCGACGTATCGAAAGGCCTTTAATCTCGAATTAGACCAACGATAATTTTAACGCAATAGGCCATTTCTCACGAGATGATATCGGACTTCCAGGAGTCGGTAATAAGGATAATTTTGGTATTTAGTCTTGGGGTAGCCTTTAGCTTGATAACGTCGGTTTATTTTTTCCCGTCAAGTTGTGAAACCAAGTTGCCACACCACACCCCCGAGAATCAAGGACCCTAGAAAGTACTTCACTAGCATTGTTTGACGAACGGGTGCCCGCAACATTCCTCGAACATTTGCCGCGTGTCAAGAGTTGCCAGGATGATTACTACCCTGCAAATGATAAGGCATTTTTTAATGCCGGCGAACAAATATTAAAGTGGCACTGCTTTTTACCTTGCTGATTGCTTTTTTTTTTTTTTTTTTTTTTGGTGAACAATGATATATATATTGTTTATAAATTGACAGCACGTCGATCGTTCCTTTCATTATACAGGTCATCTACTTCATTTATTTTCACTGTTAGCCTGCATTTTGGCATTTCGCCATTTTTAATGATGCCTGACACGAAACGTCTTATGCGTACTTAAATCAAACTAATTACACAGATGAAAATTAATGATTATTTTAAAAATATTTTACATAACGGAGCAATTCTAGGTGACAATCCTGAAAGTTGATCGTAATCCATCACCTGGTCGTCCCGCTAGTTTTGTCGTGTTCTTCACTCAACAACTAAAAATATCGAAAATGCACCAGATAGATAACATTGGGCGAAATATTTTAGTAAGAAATTATTGCCCATATTTGTTATTTACAACTACAAAGATTCTATTAAGTAAATAGAATTCGATCACAATTAAATGGAAATACAGTCAATTTTGTATTTTGCTTTCCCTTCACATGTCTAAAAAAGCATCTCCCTAAATGATGGGATTCATGTAAAACACTTAATTGGGATAATCCTTCAGGCAATGAATCAAACAAATCAATTAGTGATTATTATTATTTTTTATTCACTGGTTTTTGTGATCCGCTTGAACCAATCTTTCAATTAATTAATGTTTTTAGTTGAGATAAAAAGTCAGTGTCTCAAGCGGGATTCGAACCTTCGATCTTCGGCTAGGTACGCCGCTTGAGCTCTCGTGACTTGGATCCCCTCGGACACTAACTTCCCATCTCGACTCCACTTTTCAATTTTCCCACCTTTTTGCTATTTTCCAAATGCCGTGTAGTCTATTCGATTCTAGGCGACCCATGAAATGGCTTTAGTGAAGATATACTTGGTTTAAACTTATTCAATTCAGCAGTTTTCGTGGTCCACTTGAACAATTAATACCTTTCAATTAATTAAAGTTTTTAGTTGAGATATAAAAGTCAGTGTCACGAGCGGGATTGTTTTTTATTATTATTTTTGTTTACTAGGGTTCATAACAGCATTGATTCAACAACAACTCTCAATGTGCCGGTGTTTTTGAGCCATGGCTATTTGTAAATGTGTCGGGTTCGAATGCACAGCCGCTGGATTCGAACCCGGGACCCTTACCTTACAGTAATGAGCGCCGTGTCATCGCCCAAACCGTTGCGGCCACCGATGTCCCTTAATTCGTTACGTTATAATTCGTTAAATCCCTCCGCAATACGCAATCACAAAAGCTACAATAAGCGAGATTAAAAATACAAAATCCGGGTACGCGGATGAGATGTGGGTGCGCGAAGGAAAAGAGAGGGAGAGAGAGAGAAATATGAAAGGAAAATAAAGTATAGATAGGGAGAATTTATACGCATCAATTACTAATCTATTAAATGCTTATAAAACAAATTTAATTTAATTAAACGATAGAAGAATGATCAACAGAAACAGAGAGATGGATAGTTCGATAGATGTATAAATAAATTAGTACAGATAGACATAGAGTTAGACAGACAGAAAGATGGAAGAATGGATAAATAGAAAGATAGATAGATAGATAAATAGACGGAAGGATAAATATAGAAATACAGCTATAGAAATAGAAAATAAAGGAGATAGATAGATGGATACATATAGAGATAGATACAAATGTGTATCTAGTCATAAAAAAATTAATAAATAATAAATAGATGGGGGCCGCGGTAGCCGAGTGGTTAGCGTGAGAGACTCTCGGCTAGTAGCCCCAGCGGTCCCCCCGCCGTCGCCTCTGGCCCATTTTTTCACGGTAGCATCCCCCCCCCCCTAAAAACGAATATGCAATAAATAATTACAAAATTCTGGCTAGATATGCAAAGTTCATGAGGCCATTTAAAAAAATAAATAGATACATAGGTAGATATTTGAATTTATAAATAATGCAAAGAATATATGCAGACAGTAGATGTAAAGAGGTGTATAGATGAATAGAAATATGGATGGCGCGTAGAATGGTGGATGTATCTCATGGATGCAGGAAGAGATCGATAATAGATAAAGATAGATGAAAAAAAGTGGTGCAAAAGAAACACAGAGGGAGAGAAAGGAGAGAGAGTGAGAGAGAATTCTTGTAGGCAGCCATTAAGGGTGGACATGAAATTTTAAATGCCAACAGGGTACATATATCATACAGACTTTTCAAACCTGTCAATTGTAGCACAAATGATGTTTAAAATGTTGTTAATTAAGACAATGTTTTTTGTTCCCATCAATAACCTTCAGAATTGCCCTTTCACGTTTACAAACGACAGGACAGTCACTAATTCCAAATTAATAATTTACGAAAAATGCCCAATTAGAGCGTAAATAAGGCCTAAGCTCTGTATTCAAAACCTTGAACTTTAAAGGAGAAGGACTAAAACGGATGCAGGAAAACTGTTGAGAAAGTGGAATGCCAATTGTTTAGACCGTATTGTAATGATCAGACCGAATGAACAAGAGTTGACTGATAATTAAAACCGTTGTTCGTCACAAATTGTGTTTTTTCTTCATATAAAAATACTGATTTTGTCATTTGTTCAACACAAACTTGTAAACGATTTATTTTATTATAAATGAATCAGTAATTTGATATTGACCCAGTAAGTAGGTATATATATCACACCATCACTTTTCAACCAACCTTGACTTTCAACCAAGCGAAATCCGCATTCTTCAAACCAGTTGTCGTGGTTGTTGCAATAAAAATAAAATTAATGTTGTAGTAACAACAATTAGGAAAGTAAACAATGTTAGTTTATCGTTTTGATAATTTTTAAAAACCGACTTGTTATTAATAAAGAAATTAATTGCCGTTTAGAAATCAATAGACTGCAGGTCATGGGAATGGAGATTTTACAAACAATGTATAGTCACGTACTTCTTTCACTATCTGCGCTATTACGGTGGATTGGTTTCTCCTCGATTAAAAGCCAAATCATGAAAACGTTGATCACAGTTTTCATTGTATTATTTTAAATTAATACCACACAGTACATGTCAGTAAGGCGAGATATTGTTATATATCAAAAGAAACACAATTTTTGATTAAGAAACATGGTGAGCTAATAAAAAAGAAAACAATAGATTAATGGTAAATTGAGACATTCATCCATTGTATATCCAATCTTTGCTATTTTGATTTTCAATGTTGATTCCGGATAATTTTTCATGAAGAAATTTACACTTTATTATGATAATATTGCTCAGTCTCACAGTTAAAAATAATATTTTTAACTTACAACAATAATAAATCACATATACAATTCTACTTGTACTATAAAAAAAAGAAATGTATAAAATAACAATAAAATTAATAAAGAAATCTTTAACCAAGATGTTAAAGTAGAATTTTGAAATTTTGGCACATGAAAGGTTAAGCAAATACCCAATATGTAACCATTCCATTGATTTTCTCCAATACATAACACTACATTCCTTACAATTAAAGATTATTTCTTAACCCTGTACGGTCCAGTTACGTGTGTTTCTTATAAAAACTGAAATGCGAAAATAAATGAGTGTCAGTCCGTTGTGTTTAGCTACAAACAAACAATGTATTCTATGATCGTGTTTATAGCCTGCATCGTTGTCGCGACTTGCGCGCCATCTGGAAAAACAGAAGAAGAGCGTCATGGACACCTCGACTACTATGTAGCTATTTAAAATTAATTAAATCAGAATAGGTATAATATTTTTCTATGGATTGCAGGCTCCTCCGCATTACAGGTTTGAATATAAGGTACACGACGAGCATAAAGGGGACGTCAAATCTCACCATGAGACTAGGGAAGGAGACAAAGTCAAAGGATTCTACACGCTGAAAGAAGCCGACGGTACTGTTAGGGAAGTCTATTACACAGCAGATCACAAAAATGGTTTCAATGCTGAGGTCAAACGAGTTGGGCATGCCGTACATCAAGAGGTACCAGTGTACCACCAAAAAGTAGAAGAACAAGGTCAGGAAGAACATCAAGACTACTATGTAAGTACAAAACATAAAAGTATATTAATTGAGAATAGTTCAAAATTATTTTATATAAACCCTCAGGGTGCCGGTGATATTTTTAAAATAAAAAATCCCTATTATAATTATGTCTGGTTCGAATACAGTGCCGCTGGATTCGAACCCGAGACCTTTACCTTAGAGTGATGAGCGCCGTGCCAGCACTTAAACCATTGGGACCACTGCGTATTTTTTATACCATTTTATTATTCTTTCTCTCCAGATCAGTATCAGAAATATCTAAAATACATTCCTACATTTGATAATTCAAGAGAAAAATCTGATATTAAACCACGTCAGCACTTTGTTTTAATTCTCCAAGATTTTAACATCCTTTTGAATCGTTGACTTCCCAGAGAGATTGCGCAGCATATATAATTCTTTAAAACGAACAAGAGCATTATTGTTGTGCACGTTCCCAGAGTGCAAAAGGTCTAGGTGGAATAGAGGAATGAGGATCGGATTATGATTCCCAGACCAACTTATACAACTGGAAACGTAACTGATTAGGCACGTTCCTACCTCTCAGTTTCATGTTCACAATAGTTAATGAATATCAAACGGTCACAAAGCAACATGGTCATGGAGGGGAGATGGTCTTTTTCATTTCTCAAGTCACCGTGGGATTAGACCAGAGTTCTTCAATGGCTTTTACCGCTATCTTTTAAACTGTTATCGTTTTAATACTTCACGTGTAATAGCGACTGTTATTTTTGATGGAATTGTGGATATGATCTAATGAACATCATTGTGTTGAAAGTTTTATAAGCTTTCTTTAAACACAATATATGCAAAGATGCAGGGAGTAAGTATGACTGGTCCTATCTCTCCCATCTTGGCTGACATTGTCACGATTGAATTGATTGATTGACTAAAACTCAATTACAAAATTTTAATTAAAAAAATTGTTTGTAAAATACGCAGCTGATCTACTTTTGAGTATAAAAAAAAGGAAAACCTGACCAATATAGTCAACCCATTCGATTCCTCCACCCATCATCGAAATTTATTTATTTTTATTAGGTTCCTTGGCCCGCTTGACCAAATGAATTCTCTGCAAATAATTAATCTTTATCTCAACCAAAACCTTAATTGATGATTAATTAATTGAATTGAAATTTATATTTGAAAGTGAACTAAATTGAAAATTCAATTAATTATACACAATGTTTTAGAAATGAAAAATGTGTGTCATAGGCGGGATTCGAACCCACGGCCTTCGGCTGATACTTCGATCGCCCATGCCACGTACCTCTCATTTCGCCTTCCTGCTTATTCCAATCGTAAGCATGTATGGAAAATTGCCATTTTTAGATTTATAGATGATTAGAGGGCACACTCAGCTTATTACGGTTTGGTATCATAAGCCTACCAGTACAGACAGTGTACCACATTTTTCATCAGTATATAACATACTGTATATACTGATTCATAGAGTAATCAAACTAAGTGACTAAGTTTCATGAGGAAAATAAAATAAAAATAAAGAATCTGCTGAGAAAAATGGATATCCATTATTTCTAATTCAAATATTGATATACCAAAGAACAAATGTGCCTATATTTATCATAAATGTGCCTGAAAATACTACAATGAATTTTAGACTGCTAATAAAGGTGACTCAGACATCTACTAAACTAGAAACTTTATAAGAGAAGAAATTTGAAAACTGAAAATATTAGACAGATTTAACAATATTGAAAACAAATTGAAATCACAAATCAATTACGTGTTGGATTTTGTACGCAGTTGTAAAATAAATAAATAAATGGAAAAAAATTTGTAAACCGTAAAATGGCATAACCCAAGTCTCGTTAGCTTCTTCCCACGGTTTTAAATGTAAACTCGCCGATTTATGAGTTCAGTTTTTATAGCATATATCGCTGTTGTTTTTATTTTTTTCAATATGATTCAGAACCCGTGCGGACTGCCTTGATCCCTACGGTCAAGGTTGTTTTTGAAAAGGTTCGGAAATCCATACAGAAAAATAAGCGACTCCGTGAATTAAACATCATAGAATCACTTAACTTCCTAAACTCGGTCAGCATTTCCTTCGAAAATTGGATGGTGAAATCGTGCACGTTTGAAAAAAAAAAAAAACTCTTGCATTCACGTTACAAGCATTCCCAATGAAAGATGGAAACGTCGTTTTAATATTGAGTTGAATTATGCGGAAATAGGTAGAAGTAAGAGACAAACGGTTTCCCACAACGAACTCTTGTGTAACACAATCAAAAGGACGACCAGAGAAACTAGTCGTTCTTAGAATTGGTCTAATTTTAACTTCGTGTTTTATAACTACACATTTAAAACACAAAACAGGATTAATTATTAAAAACAAATTAGCCGGAACTAATGGACGGATTGTCTCTGGACAGAAACCTTCCACACATAATATGCATTTAATTTATTCATTTTAATTAACATAAAATCAAAAAGTGTTTTGTTGCGTTAAAGGTTTATAAAAATTAAAGTTAAAAAAGAGAACTCCTGTGATACCCCTCTTTCTGCATGTAAGAAATTAATGATTATGCCATGGAACTAGCTCCATGGAAATAATTTGTAGAAGTCGCCTTGACCGCTCCTCCCTTCAACAAATTATGAAACAACAGGGCACTAAGAAACACACATTTCTACTCCATAGCCATCTTACTTGCTGGAACTAAAAACTAGTTCATATTCCGAGGAATTCGGAAATATATTGCCATAAATCTTTAAAAACTCTGAATAATCTGAACCACAATTTTCAACCATATTTTCTTCAATGCCTAAATACAGGCCTGACAGGGAAAAATTCCACCCAATTGATTTGTTCAATAAAAGAAAGTTCTGCCATTAATTTGTCTCATTGTTTTTAATCAATAAATATTTGTTTAGGCTATGTGTTAAATTGGGGATATCAATTAGAGTTAAACACACTTAACCCTTAATCCAAAACAAGGATAAAAAATTTTCTCTCAGTTTCATTTGAATTCTGAAGCAATAAAGTGATTAGTTTTGTTCTTTGTTTTCTTAATTTCAATTTTTAAACTTAAAAATGTTATTTAGTGTGTTTCGCGGAGTGTGAACTTATTGACGTTCTATCAGGTATGTGGTATTACCATTACAGAACTGAAGGATGACAGTTTTTTGACCTTTGCGTAACAGCACCTTACTGTTGTTCATGCGATTCGTCAGCTCCAGGAAGTTTCAAGGAGAGGGTCCAAATTTCTGAACGCACGCACTGCTCGCAGAAGATTAAATAAGTATGAACTGGTTCCTTTCACCCAGTAAGAGGACCAGAATTGACCAGAACACAGAGCCTCACGGCTCCCATTTGTTCGAGAAATTTGTCTTTAGACAACTGGACTACTGTACTTTTTACAGATGAGTGTAGATTTGCTCAAGGAACTCCAGATGAGCGTGATAGTGTGTGGACAAGGCGAAATGAAAGGGAAAAAGCCGGTAATTTTTCCAAGAGTCAACCCTTTCAACGAGGCTCAGTGATGGTGCGGACGGGAATCCTATTCTAATGCTCGATAATGCCCGTCCGCTTGTCGCTCACATAAACGTACCTTCAACTGCACAACCTCAGGGTCTAACCCAACCAATAACCTCAAAAGACGAATAAGGGCACGTCCATCACTTCCTGACACACTCCACGATCTTGAAAGGACTCTTCGTGAAGAATGGGCTGTCCTGCAGGAAAGAGACATTTTCTGATTATTTGGTAGAACGTATGCCGAGGCGTTTTCGAGATACAATTAAGGCAAGAGTAGAAAATCCGCGATATTGAAATGTTATTTAAAAATTCATTAGTTTTCATGGTCCGCTTGACCAATTGATATTAATTAATTAATTAAGGTTTTTAGTTATGATAAAAAAGCCAGTGTCACGAGCGGGATTCGAACACGCGATCTTCGGCTTAATACGCTGCTGGTCTACCACTTGAGCTATCGTGACTTCGATCCACTCGGACACTAACTTCCCATCTCAACCCCATCTTTTGAATTTTCCCTCATTTTTGCCACTTTTTTATCTCAACTTAAAACCTTAATTAATTGAAAGATATTACTTGGCCAAGCGGACCACGAAAACTAGTGAATGAAAAATACAAGATTCAGCAAAATTAAAAAATAAATAAAAAATTAAACTTAAGTAACTAAATTTTACCAAAAATATTGGAGAAGGATACTCCTCCTGAGTCTCCTGGAGGAGGAAGGAAAGAGCTATGGAATGAATAAAGATAATATTCAATTTAGTACAGAGAACTTAGATGAGATAGCTCAAGAGGTAGAGTAGCGGCTATAACGATCTTTGGTGAATCCCTTTCACTCGATGCATATAAATCTTCTAAATTGTGTAACAATGAAAAATAAGAAACAAATATTTATAATTCCAAAAAAATGAAAAGGAATTTTTGTGCCACAAAAAAAAACTAAGGTCTCGATAAATAATATATTCAAATACTTGTTGATAAAATAAAATATATGACAAATAAAAAAAAACATACGCTGCCAACTCCTTGCCCTTAAAAATTGAAAATACCGCAGGTTGTTCGATTTAAAAAAAAAGATGAGAGACCGTCCTTCCTCGTCCTCTGAAATCTCAACTCACACTGTCCGATCCTGCTGTAGGGGATTAGCTTATCCTTTGAGATAACTTCCGTTTTTAAAAATATTGTTATAAAAATTCCTCAAAAAAACTAAAAGAAAAAAAGAGAAAAAAAGAAAATTGGTATTCTTATAGACTCTTATAAATACAAGTGTTTGAAATATGGCAAGGAGGAGCTTAATGAAATAATTTTGACAGTTTACAATAATTATTATATCCCGACAAGTATTCGAAACGGCTGAAGAGATCTTGAAGAAATAATGGTGCGTAGTTCCAGACAACGATGGAGTCTTCATCAGTTTCCCTTTTGATGAAGAGATTGTCATGCTGGTCTGAATAAAGGCTATTTGGTAAGGTGAGATGTGCCATGCTTTGAACAAGAAGCAAGTATTCCTTGGAGTAGTACGAGCCGCTGTCCAGGAGTATCCACTCTCCGTTGTGGAGGAAAAGCCGGAACAATAAGTGTAGAAGGTTGTGTTCTGTACTGCTCGACGATGTAAGGACAGTAACAGGTACACTCAATTGAGAGGATGGTTGTAGATAAATGCAGTCCATAAGCCCCAAGTCCTGGAATACAAAGGCTAGGCATCCAGAAGTGTGGTGAGACATGTTGAGGAATACGGATGGAGCTGTAGTTTCTCTAATATCTGCTGCATAAATCAAATAGACTAGAGCTTCTTTTCCTTTTGCTATAGGTATGGAATAGGTATTATCAGAGTTGATCACATATGTTTGTATTGTAATATTAGATTTATAGAATGATTGAGATAATTGTGAATTTTGTGGCACTTTTCTATTTATTTCTTATTTTTATTTTTTATTATTTTCTTTTTTATGTATTTATTTATATATTTTATTAAAATTGCAGTATAATTCTTTCTTGATTTCAAAATATAAAAACTATCCATGTGCATGTATTAATAATAATACAATTTTAAATGAAAACTTAAGAAATATTTCCATGAAGTAAAATAAATTTAATTCTAATATTTGATAAAAATTATATTAATAATAAATGAAAATAAACATAAGCTCTTTTTTAATCCAAAAAAACAAAATTGTAATTATTTCCTTTAAAATTTAAATAAGAGGTGACAAGTTACAAAAAAACGGGAAAAAATGTGGGAATTCTTCAATGAAGAATAATTATAAATCAATCAAATTATTGTAAAACAATTTTTTGTAAAAAAAATTTTTTATTATTTTTTATTTATTTATTTTTTATTATTTTTTTTTTTTGACAGAGGACATATCCCAAAATGTTTACATTATCGTATTCAAAATAGCAGTATATTCAAAACTAGTACTGTTTTATATAATTTTATAAATCACTATGAAAGTTTTTCTAGTTCAAAGAAAATATTGTAAAGTATAAAGATGCCTTATCAGATCTCTTTACATAGTTGTGGAATACAGTAATACAGTAATGGTAAATAAGGTCTGGAAATTGTTTTGCTTTTCAGGATTTGCAAGATAACATCTCCACCGCAGTATCGGTTATGAAATTTTATTCTATATTCATTTTCAAACATTTTTAGCTTAATTTAATTTTTATTTTAGTTTATTTTTCAATTATTATCACCATCATTATTTGCTGGATGTAATCTACTTTGCAATGCGGTCTGAGGTTTTAATTGAGTTATGTGTGCTTGGATTGTCAATTCTGGGTTATCAAGAGATTGTATTAAAAATGATACCTTATTAAAAATTTTGATTATTTTGTAGGGACCTGAATATTTTTCGCATAGTGACGATTGTACCTTTTTTAATTTATTTGACAAAATATATGTTTTATAAAAAACTATGTCTCCTATCTTGGGTTGTGTGGTTGCTTTTTCATTTTTATAGTTATTAAGTCTTTTTTTGTATGCCTTTTCAAGGTTTGTGAACGTTTGTGAATACAAATTTTTTTAATTCCTCAGACGAAAATTGGGAAATATCATTTTCTATGTTTAATTTTAATATTATTGGGTGTTGTAACTTTCTTCCTAAGAATATTTATGACGATCTGCCACAGGCTTTAGTTTTTTGAAGTTTTGGAATTTGCATTAGGGAGTGTTACGTGTTGTTGTAGTTTTGATTGCTGTTGTTGATTATTTATCTGAGAAAAAAGTTTTTGAAGTTCCAAAATTTGTTCAACGTTTTTGGTCAAGGAGACAAAGGTGTGGTCTTCTCGCCTAAGGGGTTTGTTTTTTGTATTTTGATAATACGCGTTTCTTTTATATTGATGCTGTCTGGCTGGATTGCCAAATTTTTTGTTTTGTTCCGGGCGATTATCAGTGTTTTGATTTTGCCTGTAATTATAATTGTGACCCTTGTATTGTGGACGAGTGTTGGGATATGAATGTTTATTGTATCTGTAATAATTTTGCCTGTTATAATTTGGATCAAAAGGTAGACTGTAGTTATTACGATAATAAGGGCGGTCACGGTTATATATACAATTGTAATTGTTTGAATTTACTCTGTTTTGACTTCTAGAGTTATAATAATTAAAATTTTTCCTGTTCTGTTGCGGATAACGAATATAATTATTGAATGTGTAAGGTGGTTTATTAGATCTGTAATAGCTACGATTGAAATTACCATTAAATTGATCATTGTGCAAGTCAACATTTTTTTTATTGTTTCTAAGAACTTCCGAATAAGTAGGTTTATTGAAATTTGGAATATTACAAGTCCCATTTTCTCGCTCGTTTAATCTTATTTCCACTTCTTTGATTTTCGAGTACAATTCTCCGTAAGTGAAAATACAATCTGTGTTTCCCATAAATAATAAATATTTAGGATGAGTACTTCTAATTAGATTAAAGATATTTTCTTTTTCGTCCAAAGATCTGAATAATTTCAAGAGTATAATTTGTGAATCAATGTAATTTCTTAATGGAGTGTGTTCTGCTTGCGGGGAAAAGACAAGCTGAGATTTTAATTGAATATATTGTTTATCCGACATTCCGTTCCTCATCAACGATTCGGAAAATATCTCGAATGTAGTGTTATGATGAGTAAGAGCGTTATATAAAAAGTTTGAAGCCATAGGGTCAGATTCTCTTTCCGCCAAAATAGATAATATTAATTTAAATTTGTTGCGGTTTCTTTGGGCTATTGGAAATAATTTTTGTAGAAAATTTATGATAGAATGAGGGTGATATAATTTGAAAAATGGCAAAGAACGTAATTTACTTTCTAATGTGTGGGATAAAAAGGTATTATTTTTATCCTTTTTGCTATTTTTTACACGATTAAGTGGATAGAAGTCGGAACTCGATTCGCTGGTGGAGGCGTCATCATCTATTGCTTGAAGAGCACTGAAATCGGGGAAATCCTTAACATTTGGTTTAGTTAGAAAGGTTGAGTTTGTAGGCAATTGCTTTACTGCTTCTTTTGTTTGCGTTTGTAATTGTTCATATTTCTGAACGATCTTTGAGATTTCTGTTGGCTGTAAAAAGGATTCATTTAGGGCTATTTTTAAGTTAGTAAGATTGATGTTTTCTATAATTTTTTCATAGAGAGGAAGGCAACATAGATTTGCTACATGAGGGTGGTTCTGAAGTCTGAAATCCCTCCAAAGAAGTAGGAAATATTTGTTGAGCAATATTCCTTATAGCCTCACAAAACGCTGTTTTATTATCCTCTACACAAAATTTTTCAGCCTCTTGTGTGATAGAATCTAATAAAGTGGTTACTGTATTCTGCCTAATAGCTTCTTGAAATTCATGTTTTGTGCAACTTTTAAAATTGTGAGATGATTTATTTTTATTTTTACCCATTGTAGTTTAGTTAAACTATTTACAAAAAATGAATGGAAATTTGAAAATATTTATATAATAGAAAATAAAATTGTATCTCCCTAACAACTAAAGATAAATGAAAATTTTAAGATATGAATACAATGCAAAGTGAAATTTTAACCTTTTAGATTTGAATCTAACAAAAATACTAAATGGAAATTTTAGAGAATGAATATAATGCAAAGTTATATTTTAACTGTCTATAAAAAAAAATGTTGTACTTAATGAAATAATTTTTAAATTTATTTGCACGTGTGAAAGTATCGCTCTGCTACCATTATTTGAAAATAAAAATAAGAAAGAAATATATATAATTCCAAAAAAATGAAGGAATTTTTGTGCCACAAAAAAAAAACTAAGGTCTCGATAAATAATATATTCAAATACTTGTTGATAAAATAAAATATGTGACAAATAAAAAAAAACATACGCTGCCAACTCCTTGCCCTTAAAAATTGAAAATACCGCAGGTTGTTCGATTTAAAAAAAAAGATGAGAGACAGTCCTTCCTCGTCCTCTGAAATCTCAACTCACACTGTCCGATCCTGCTGTAGGGGATTAGCTTATCCTTTGAGATAACTTCCGTTTTTAAAAATATTGTTATACGGCTTATCTAGCCGAAGGTCGTGGGTTCGAATCCCACTCGTGACGCCGACTTTTTTATCTCAACTAAAAACCTTAATTAATTGAATGATATTAATTGGTCAAGCGGACCATGAAAACTAGTGAATTTTTAATTAATTAAATAATTTTTAGTTAATCTAAAATCTGAAACAGAATTTAAAAAATTTTATCTGGCAATCGTTTTTAATTTTTCATTTTCTCTAACAATTTATACGTTTTTTTTCACTTTTTTTGAACAAAAACTCAATTATTAAGCGTTAGCAAAAAATTAAAGAATTATTAATTTTTTTAAATATACACAAATCAAGTTAAGTTAAAATTGGATGGAATTTGTTGACTTTCAGAGTAAATTTTCTTACTACTACTTAAATATTACGATTACTAATCCTTTTAAACTCTTTTAATTAAAATTCAGTTCAAGTTTCCAGAGCCGACTTGTATTTGCCTGTCATTGTACGATACGACATACATAAACAACTCTCTAAACACATAAAAGAACAAACTCTCTTTTTTTTAATTAATAACACCAAATGTGGTCATTAATTTTTATAAAATATGTATGAACCAATTTGTTCCCGAGTCCTTGGATAATATAACGCGCAACCATGTAACGATGGAACTTTAAAGAAGAGGTCTGCGGATTCTGACCGCTTGGAAGTGTGAACTGGGTCACTGCGCTACTAATTGCCATGTGAATCTTGTAACTTTCCGAAAATTCCCAACAGGGTCTCAACGTGTGCAAACGGGTACAATGCACTGTTTGCCAAGAGGCTGTAAGCGGTTTTACCAAATCCCACGGGGTCATAACAATCCGAAACTAGAAAACTTTGGTCTTATGCTGCACAGCATCAAAAGGCTAAAGGAAGTGTTTTTTTTGTTTTTTTTGTAAAATAATTATATTGATAAAAAAAAAATACAGAAAAGATTTTAGTAATATCTATTTAAACGCATGTGGAAATTAAATTTACTGTTTATCCAATTTATCTAGTTGAAAATTACGAGTATTTATGTAGGTTTTTTACCATTGAATTTAAAAATTTTCCGGTAAGTTCGTTTTTCTGAAACAAAAGATCCGCAACTCCCAGATAGCCCCACATTATATTTTACTATTATGTTAAACCTTAATGACTTTTTCAACCAAATATTAACTGAATTTAGTAACTTAACTACCTGAAAATAAAGCAAATAGTGTCTTTGCTGAGGGATAAAAATATAGCGCAACAGCTATTTGTAAACAAAAATAATGCCTAATACCTAAACATAAATTCAATTGTGTACTAGTTCGAAACTCACCTTATTACTACTATCGATGTTAACGTTTGTAATGGGTCGTACTAGCGTTTTCTGAACGCGCAATCATCAAGAATGAAAACCTTGGAATGTCAATTCTTTTTATTGTAAATAATGGAGGAGCCATTTTAATTAAAGGAGACTAGAGGAAGGAGAAAATACTAGCAACCTTGATGATCGGTTCAACGTTCGGTTTGACATCTAAACCAGCATTACAAACATAAATAGGATCATAAAGGATGCCACGCACATCCAGAGGAGGTAAATTAAGTGGATACGCTAAATAAAGTTCAAACGAAACGCCCGTGAATCAACTGGAAGGGGGAGTAGAAAACATGCGTCAATCGCGTCGCGTAATAAGCGTCATAAGCGTCGCGTCATAAGCGTCAATCGCGTCGCGTCAGCGTCAATCGCGTCGCGTCATAAGCTTCATAAGCGTCAATCACGTCGCATCATAAGAATCAATCGCGTCGCGGTTTCGAAAACACCTGCTCACCACCTCGTTCTCGCGTATCCCTGGTAAACAGTGCACCGACACACGGTCGTGGTCACACACACGCACGGGCGTGGTAACAATTTCCGTGTTAAACTTTCGGACTGACCCCCCCCCAGCCGTAAGACATAACCATGTCAAAATTCCTGCTTTAAAGAGTATCATTTTCACCTGCTATATGAAGTAGGCGTAGAAATTGTCATGGTACAAAGTAGGACTATTAGAAAAAAATTCTATTAAAATGATAATTATGCAGTATTAATAGTAATTCGATTGATACAACATTACGGGAACAATTTATATGCTAGCTCGACAATGCTCTCTCTGGATATAGTTCATTGAATTCAGCATGGTAAAAATATTGGTCCTCTAACAGCGGAATCTCCACTTTTTCTTGTAATAATATTACAAGAATCTAACATTAATAATAAAAGTCTGTATTAATACAAGTACAAAATTATGTATTCATTTGTTTATGGCATACGATAGGGAGCCATTGAGGCCGTCAGAGGGGACTTTTTCTAGTATAAAACAAGACAATTTTACAATATACACACTAAGTAGAAAAAAGTAAAAATTGAATTTTAGTGATGATTTTTAAGATAAGTGTTAACTAAGTACTAAAATATTTTCAATAATCTTTTTTTACGGTTTTCTTCTAAAGTCGCAATCTTCAAGAAATACGTTTGTATATACATTTCTTTGTTAAACATTAATTTCTGATGTGTAGACCATTAATCGATAATTATTCAGATATCGTGAGATTCGGTCTGGTGTGATGTAGGTATCAGAAAAACATTTTCTTTATCGTGCCGGCGTTTCGATCTTTATTGAAATCATCTTCAGGGCGTGGGATTTACAAATGAAAAATAAAGATCGAAACATTGGCACGATAAAGAAAATATTTTTCTGAAACCTACATCACACCAGACCGCAACTCACGATATCTGAATAATTAATTTCTGACCAAATTTCAACCAGGCTAAATCGTGTTTTAATCAGCTACATCCAAAGTACCCTAAGTCAAAGTTATTTAAAGAAATTTTTGCGAAGTTTTTCTTTCTTTACCACAAACAATTAATTTAACATTAATTAATATGTTAAATCTACAAATTGGTAATTGGTTGAAGATGTTGGTGAAAGGTTTCGTTCATCCGAGAAAACAATGTTTTTAAATAGTTTCTGCGCAACAATTTGAGAAGAGTTGCTCCAAATTCAAAAGCGTTTGCACCGTTGGATTTAATTTTGTTTAACTTTCATAAAAGTACGTTGATGAGTATCCTGACGATTAAAATAGTTAAGTTCATATTCGGTAACCCGTTATCATGGAGAGTTAGATGAAAACATTTTGGCTCATGAGAAATTACCAACTTATTTCCGAAAATACCGGTCACGCGTTTTATTCTTAAAAATTTTTAACTTGTTATAACTGAAAACATTAGAATAAATTGTGATATGACTATAAGATAAATAGCCTTGCATTAAGTGAATCCTCCAAGCAATCTTTCTCGAGCGGATTTCGATTTAAGATTTCCCACAAAGTTAATTGTCGTGAACCAAAAGCTTATTACAGAAACGTTTTACGCCCATTATTTCATATCATAAGACCGATATTAAATTCCAAGGTGATTTCTGAATATTGGAGATTCTGTGCGGAAGAATAATGGAGTTACAGAACGCCGCAAGGTCGGCCTACCAAAATTCACAGGCTTTTCGATCAATGATATCATCGTTTGGCCAACAACGATCGTATCTATCATTGGCCAATTTTAGAAATAAATGAATTTTGGATTACAAAAGGAATCAATCGCTGCGTACATAGTTGTTTTTTGAACTGATAATTTTAATTCATGATTTTGATAATTGCCTAAAAGGAGAGGTGTGAAAGAAACCCATAGCGGGAAGATCTTGGCCAGTTGGAAAAGGGTAAAAGTCAACGGTACATTAACAAATAATATCCTATGTGCAAACAATACCGTTTTCTTTTCAAATAGCCAAAAAGAATTATTGTACAAAGCCTACTTGATAATGTAACAAAAAAAGTTACGAACGAGGTACAAACGGTACAAAAAAAAGGTAAAAAAATAAAGAAATCAGAACAGTCGATCCTTAGAGAGGATTCGAAAGATAGCATGCCTAGCCTGTCAATTGAACAAATGACAATTCTATGGGACCACGGTTAAGTAATAAAAGCAAGGATAGAAATGTCCTAGTGTTCCATGTAGTGGGATCTGGGATTGAAGATAAGATTATGGAGAAATGCTACATCTTTTTACCTCGGCTATATGTTCTCAAAGCTTGTCTTTGAAAAAGCATGAAGCAGTCGTGATGTGGACCTATAGATGAATGGTAAAAATAAGATGGACAGAACACCTCGCTAACGTGAAGGTACTCTGGAGAATGAAGAAAAAGATACAAATTGACACCGCAACGACAAGGATAAATATTTCAATCATGTTCTATGTCATCCGGATGAATATAAACTGCTTAAGGTCATTCCAGAAAGAAAAATGGAAAGGAGACAAGATCCTGGTAGGAGAAGAATTACTTAGGTGAAAAACCTGAGGCAACCAAAACACTGGATTCCTAGTAGCATTGCGATCATGATGACCAATGTCACGGGTACACATTGAAGAATGTTTAATATGCTTAATTTTTAATCTACAGACAAATCGTTAACCGTGGATTGCTTTTGGTAAGATTGAACCTTTGGGTTTGATGGCAGTTTAGAGGCAAGCGTTCCAGCTACATCTGCTGTCTCCCAAGGATCTCACTTTGGTCCAATTTAGCGTTTATTAACGACGTGGCCTCCTGTTTCAAAGATTCGGAATTTTTACTATTGGCAGATGATATACAAGTTTTTGCCGTTGTAAATAATGTTGAGGATTTAAATATGTAGGTTTACCTGCTGGTGACTGAAGAATGGATTTCTCTTAATCTTGAAAAATTCAAGGTTACCTCTTTTATAGGAGGAAACATCCTTATCACTCCTCCTACTCTTTACTGGGATCTCAATTGCGTGGACTGTCTGAGATTGGTGACTTGGGAGTAACGTTTGACTCTGTGTGTTCTTTTTCTGTCCGCGTTAATTTAGTTCTAGTCAAAGTAATAGAGGCTTGGGGTTGTTCAAGAGAAATACATCAAGTTTCCGGAATATTATTATAAGTACATTCAGGATAGCTTAAGTGGTATAGCAGCGCGTTTTTAGCCTAAGATCGTGGGTGCGAATCCCGGCCGTGGCACAGACTTTTTTATCTCAACCAAGACCTTAAATAAAAAGAATAATTAATTGAAGAAATAACTTGATTGATTGTCAATTGACCACTAAAACATAAACATGGATAAGTATTATAGTTGGAATTTTGTGTTTATTCTACCCCTTGACCATAATACTGATCATACATCAAATTAAACTTCAAGTGGACGATACCTTCTCTTCAATAATATTATTATTTTAAAAAATTTGCGTTTTAGGTTGGTTCAGAGATAGTTGAATACTGCAGTTTATTTATTTGGGGCATTCTATCTCAAATTAATCTACTTGCAGGTGTTCAGAGGAAATAGATTAATCCCTAATTTGCATGTTAGGACTTCAGTGCACCTATCTGATTGGCCAAAATGTTCTCCTTTCAGGATCGATCTCTGTCGATGGAGATGTGTTTCTTGTGGAAGGTGATAAATGGCCATTACTCCAGTCCACAATTTATCAGTCGAATGCTTGTCCATGCCCCTACTCACAGTGGTCAGCAACACAATTCTTACAACCAGTTTCGACGAATACGGGAAATTTAGTACAATGAAAATGTCATCACCCGGTAACGTACAAAAACAAATAAATCGATTCATATATTTTTCTTTCGAAAATGGAGATTGGGGATGAGGCCAGGAAGACAGGAACAACATTTATTTTCTTGTCGAGGCGATATATTCTGCCGAAAGCTCGACAAGAAAATAAATGTTTTTCTGTCTTCCTGGCCTCATCCCCAATCTACCTTTGGAAAGAAAAATATATTTAAACTGTGAAGACTGATCAATCACCAAAGAAAATATTAATAAATTCATATATTAACAATCATGAATGACTTGAAAGAAAGCATTCAGTATCTTTGTCAAACTTTCGACTCCTTCATCAGGACAGTATATCAAATTAAAATTTAAATTTATGAAAAACATGATCAATATTCTACGTTAGAAATGATAATATAATAACAAATAAATCCTTTTAAAGATGTTGGAATGAAGTGTAGAGTAATTTGACGTGTGAAAGCATTTCTTTTCGATTTTGATGCAACCAACCATTTAGACATACTATCTCTACTCCGTTGACTTACATAAAAGGTGTGATAGAGTCTTAATAACCGATAAAGGTCTTATTGTGCAACTCCTTTCACAGGTTTGGTCAGCGCTGACAGGAATGTCTATATCAGTCTAAAGACGAAAGACCATTCAAACTCGACGGATATACGTGATGCTTACAAACGCTGATGATTTATGTAAGTCGTTTTTTATAACAAGACAGGTGGTCTAATGGCAATAATAAGTAGGATATAAGTCGTTCGACTGCTTAATCAACTTGTTGAAAGATGAAATGCATTTCAATAAATTGTTCGGTAGACCATTAACGAAATTAAATATGTTAATTTCGTTCCAACATATCGGTGTACGATTTAGAAATGTGATGACAAATAAAGCCTTAACATTAACTGATAAACACTGAGAAGCAAAAATAGTAGCCGCAATTTTTTTTTTTTATGTTTCAAATTTTTATTTTTTGTTGTTTACCATACATTTTTAAAGAAAAGTATAAGTTTTATTTATATAAGAGTGAGTGCTGACCATATAAATAGGAAAATATCTATACGTTATTAATTACGAGCTCGAATATAGTTATAACTAATTAATCTATAGTTAGGTTTTTAGATAAGATGAAAAAGCCAGTGTCAAGAGCGGGATTCGAACCCACGACCTTCGGCTAGATACGTTGCTGGTCTACCACTTGAGCTATCGTGACCTCGATCTAATCGGACACAAACTTCCCATCTCAACCCCACCTTTTGAATTTTACCTCCTTTTTGACACTTTTTTTTTCTCAACTAAAAACCTTAATTAATTGAAAGATATTATTTGGCCAAGCGGACCACGAAAACTAGTGAATGAAAAATACAAAATTTTACCAAAAATATTGGAGAAGGATACTCCTCCTGAGTCTCCTGGAGGAGTAAGGAAAGAGCTATGGAATGAATAAAGATAATATTCAATTCAGTACAGAGAGCTTAGATGAGATAGCTCAAGAGGTAGAGTAGCGGCTTATCTAGCCGAAGGTCGTGGGTTCGAATCCCGCTCGTGACGCCGACTTTTTTATCTCAACTAAAAACCTTAATTAATTGAATGATATTAATTGGTCCAGCGGACCACGAAAACTTGTGAATGAAAAATATAAGATTCAGCTTAACAAACAAATTTAAAAAATTGAACTGAGTAACTAAATTTTACCAAAAAATTTGCTATGGAAACAATGAAAATCGTATTCGATTCCGTACGGAATATTTTCTCTTGCATTGTACACCGTTTACAATCGTCGTGGCATCGATTTTATGAGATTTCGAATGTAGTGCTGTAGAATATTTTCATACACCTCCAACAGCGTGATTCTTAAATTACTGTAAATTCTCTAGCATCAGTGGGCGACTTTTGCCTCTTTGGCAACTCGGGTTTAAGTCGAGACATACTGACCATTCCAAATATCGAATTCAAGCCCGTTCTAAGTACTCACCAACAATCGTACCTCTATGGTCCATGCATAAAATAAAACCGTGGCCGATTAGTTGCATATAACGAACAACCTCTTCTGACAACACGTCTTAATCTATTGTATAACCCAGGTGTTAGGGAACCCTCGATGGTGATCATGTTTGTGCGACCTTCCATAGAAAAGCCTGATTAAATCATCACACTATAACATCTAAGGAGTAAAAATATTACAGGGATTGGTGTTTTAGGAATATTAAACACCCTGACACATATACTTCACTTCTTCCATCTTCCAACAATGCTATGATCTGAGCATCCGTATCTGTATCACTTCAACAAGTTCAAACCACCAGAACGTTAGAAAAACATTTTATTTATTGTGCCAACGTTTCGATCATTGTTGAGTTCATCTTCAGAGCCTTTGTTG
This sequence comes from Cimex hemipterus, assembly GCA_039619505.1. Taxonomy (NCBI): domain Eukaryota; kingdom Metazoa; phylum Arthropoda; class Insecta; order Hemiptera; family Cimicidae; genus Cimex; species Cimex hemipterus. The sequence continues at coordinate 30,633,285 of CM077103.1, read as the reverse complement.
TCTGCATTACAACAAAAAAGTGTTTTTTCTAACACCTACGTCACACCAGACCGCATCTCACGATCTCCAAATAATCATTAATTAACGGTAATTAAACACCGCACAGAAAGAAGCTTTACAGAAAAACCAACAATGGTGACTAATTGAGTAACTAATTTAAAAATTTATTAACAAAATCAAACTGTAAACATAAGAGAGAGAGATTTCATCTGTGTTTTATTTACCTTTCATACTTTACAACATACGAAAAATTGTTGTAAGACAATCATTAGAGTACTTTATCTCTCAGTGTATTATTAATTGGCTGAATATTTTATTTTACCGAAAGACAAATAATGAAAAAACAAATGGAGTTCACAATTTTTAAACGTTGGCATAAAAAGTTTCTCTCATTAAAAAAATTGTAAACAGAACAATCGTCGTTCGTTACAATGTAAATTGTATAAATTAGACTTGAATTAAAGTTTTACGCGAAAAATGAGGTAGTTGAGAGAGCTGATTTCCATTTTACTCCGTTAGCCATTATCGAAATATATACAGTACGTTAATTTTAACTTTAACACTTAAAACTCTACAAAATAATCCAACCGCCAAATTATAATTTGTGTTTACCAGTGTGGTCATGTGAGTTAATTTTCAATGTCAATTGTATTTTTCTAAAACGACACCCGTTATAATGTTCGAGTAAAATGCAAAACGAAAAAAATTTAGATACTTGAAAGAACTTAATTTTTTTTGGTAAATTTTCACTAATTCAGTGAATTAAATATGTTTGTACGGTATATAATATAATATCTCTCTCTCTCTCTCTCTCTCTCTCTCTCTCTCTCTCTCTCTCTCTCTCTC
>CM077103.1:30604039-30632039 GCA_039619505.1 Cimex hemipterus | reverse complement strand
TCAGCAGAAGATGTTCTCTCTCTCTCTCTCTCTCTCTCTCTCTCTCTCTCACTCCCTAGCTATTTATTTGTCTATATATCTGTATATCTATCGCTCTCACTTTCCATCTATTATTTACTATCTCTCAATTTATCTTGCTGTATCTGCACTTAACAGATCGATGTGTTAGGTAATTTCTGTCAGAATTACAACGTTCTTCTTTTGTGCGCAACTTTATTTTAAATGTATTTTGAGAAATGTTTTAACTTTCTCTTTACTTGTGCCGTCATTCGTCAAGTAAATTGTATTGAAAAGGAGGCTAAAAAAATTCATTAAAATAAAAGATGTCGCAAAAAGAAAAACGTAGCAAATATCGAATCAAAATCGCCCAAACCATGAAGAAGATATACAACAAAGAAACGATCTCTTTTCTTTTTAATTACTCAATTAATTAAGATTTAATTTAATTTTCCCTCATTTTGCCATTTTTCAAATGTCGTGTAATCTATTGGATTTTCACCGACAAGTGAAATGGCCACGGAAAGCTTTAGTGAAGTGCACTTCATTTTAATGGTGCTATCCACTATTTTTCGTGGTCCGCTTGACCAATTAACATCTTTCAATTAATTATGGCGTTAATTTGAGATAAAAAGGTCAAAAGGTGCTGTTAAGATGGGAAGTTAGTGCCTTAGTGGATCGAAATCACGACAGTTCAAGTGGTATAGCAGCGGCGTGTCAAGCCGAAGGAATCTCATTCGTGACACTGACTTTCTTATCTCAACTTCAAACCTTAACTGAAATATATTAATTTGTCAAGAAGACTATGAAAAACAGTGAATTTAATGTTTTTAATTTACATTAAAATTTTATTAATGAAACTTATACCTATCCAATATCAGTAACAGGCGTAAAAATTGTAAGTCGTTAGTATTAAAATAGCCTTCTGTTTATCAATTCGCTTATATTTGGATGTGCAGTAAAATATTTTACATTTGCATTACTCTACTACTCTACTTATATTATAAATGAATAGTTTTCACAAAAATAAAAAGGATTTATAGAAGTATAGATTGTACTAAAAACAAAATATTTAAGTGAACTAGCATATAGAATGATCCCGCCTGTCAATTTAATTAAATATTATATCTATAATGGTGAAGATTCAAGCATTTTTAAGCGTAACAGAATCAACATATGTTCTTTTTTTTATAAATTAACAGTTTGTTTAAATTGAAACTAGAAAGGTATTAGGATTTTTATATATGTAAGCCATTTGTTAATAAAATAAACTGGTTTGTTAAGGATTATGCAAAATGAAAGGTTGCAATTTTATATTTCCCAACGCGGCGCTCGGACATACTAAACACGCACGGCAGATCGTCTTTACATCTTCAATCTAATTAAACCGGGATGGACGCCCAACCGTCCTCCTCATATGAAATACGCCTTTAGTACAAAGAAAGGCTGACTTTGGGCAAAGTGGACATATAAACAGAAGAATTCGCCTTTTATGTAATATCCAGAAACCTTTCACTGCTCTTATTTCGTGACGTAACCAGCCTTCGTGTGGGTACACAATGTTTATGCTCCATTAATAACCGGACAGATGGAAAAGGGAAAAAAATATTTACCAATCTTAAATCCACAGTCGTGCCTGGCCATTTAAATTAACAAAACTGCTTACCCAATTGGAACAGAAAGATTTGAAGTGAGAACTAAAACATGTCCTCCTTAATAGACTTGATAGATTAGACAAGAGATCGAAGAAACTGAGACAGCTAACCATAAAATCAAGGATAAACTTTTTTCGGCCGGCTAGCAGCAACAGGTATTTCCGGCTCCTCACGTTTTGTCTATCTCCCATTTGTTTCTTACTCCGATCTTAGATATTTAAGCCCTTCCACACTAATTAAAATGTCCTAAATCAACTGAAACACACTTTCTTGCTATTTAAAATATTATCTAACATATGTTTGGCGGGTTTCGACAGTTCTAGATATACTGCTGACATCCCCACTACTACAACTACGCTAAAACTATGTACAGCCTGAACCTACGGTTGGGACCTCGACAAGGCGATTTGTACTTTGGCGCTTTCCCTTCCTTCACGCCAATAAATACATTCCCAAATAGTAATAATCATTCATTTACTATCCTAAGTTAACCTAATTAGTTCGAAAGGTCTATGGGGTACTCGATATACACGCTTAATAATCACTCACACAAATAAATACAATCACACAATTGAGTAGTAATCCAGTATTATTCGAGTGACTACTTTCTATCACAATGGAAATAAATATAAAACGAAATCACCCAGTTTGTTGCTCACCAAAGGTTTTTCTCCTCAGTTCACATAAATAATAAAAACAGAAGAGGAAAATCAAAAGGCAGTTCCCCAAAGGAAAAAAGGAAAATCAATCTACCTCAATCCAACGGCTTTTCGTATCAAATTGTTTTAATTTGAAAAATAACGGGAAAACACTAACATAATTATAGCGTTTTGTTCGTAAATAAATTTCTTGCAAAATTAGGCAAAAAATATAAGTTTTTTCAGACGTCCTGCTTCCCGTAAGTGCTAAAGGAAGAAATCCATAATACTCCACCTGGGGAAGAAAGGGCAAATCATAATCATTCATCCAAAATTAAATTGTAACGAGGAATTTATTCGACAGATCTTTTAGACGACATAAAGATAATTGTTAAAGCAAGAAGCTAACGTTTTATATTATTAGCAATGGTATTACAGACATGTATGTATCCTGGTGTAATTTATGAATTTATCTTTCAGAGAAGTTGTTCTCCTAGAAAATATAATTTGTTTTATATAGCGCTAATGTCTAGTTATAATATGTTCAATTTATGAATTCACTTTCCTCGTAGAGTAAATTTAAAATAAATAAACATTTTGTTTGGAATTATCTGCTGGATCTCCAGGCTTTCCAATGCAATTATTGAAGCATTTTTTTTTTACCTCGTCTTTCTTATTACTTGCAGATAATACAATCTGAAATCGTAAATAAAGACTTGAATACAAAATTTTCAATTTATACTAATACGATTTAACAATTTTAATTATTTTTTTATTTTTCGTACTACTACTTATATACGTTTGCTCTACTTTCTCCACATACTTCCGACAAATGTCTTATCTAAAAAGCAAAAACCTTGATAGTTTTTAACTTTTAAAAATAATTGTATGTTATTTTTTTACCTTTATGGAAATATTAGGCTGTCCGGAATAGAATGCGGGCTTTCAAGTATTCTTTCAATTACCCTTCTAAATAATAAAGTGTATTCGTTTGATGGATTGTTTTTTCTTCGTAAGGATGTCATCAATTTTTTTTATCCTCTTCCAAACGAATATTTTTGTTTTCTTCAGTAGTATTTCGTTAATTGGTAAAAATTAAGTCTTTACTAAGATGTCATAATTTTCGAGTAATTTCGTTTTACGAGTTTTAAACTGAGTCAGAAAGGTGCCAAAAGGACCAAAAGCATTGATGATGTCTGGGGGCGATGGAAGTGTGAGTAAGTGCTCGCTCGCAGAGACATTTTTCGAGAGGGATAATTTAGCCTTAAAGGCCAAAAAAATCTTAGAAGGATTTCCTCCTTAGACGATGTTTGGTCAGCGAATTTTGGTTGAAAAAATTCCAAAACACTGTCCGAGAACTTGCAGAGAATCTTTCAGTTAGCAAAGTTGTTGGCCGCCGTAAGGAAAATAGAAAGGTGAAAAGGCCGAAAGTTTCATCATGTATTAAACGACCGCCAAAAAATCATCGATATGAAGTTTGCGTAAAGCCTCTTTGCTGAAAGAAAAACGAATCTTTTCTAGATAGAATTGTACTTGTGATGAATTGAATTCACCACGATAACAGCAGACTTTCTAGAGAACGGATGGACAAAGGAGAAGTAACACTAAATTTCCCAAAGCCCAAAAAACAGGTGGCGGTGACAATTTGGTGGACTTCATTCTTGAATCCTAGCGAAACGACCAATACTGAAATGTATTGTTCTCAAATTAAAGCGATGAATCATAAATTAGCATTTTGGTAGATTCTGTACAGGACAAAGTTCGGGCCCATGTTCACGCAACACGAATATTCCAGACCTCTCGACTACCGACTACCATTTTTTCAGACACCTGGAGAACGTTTTATAAAACAAAAAAAATTATTGATCAAAAATCGACAGAGAATGCGTTTACAGAATTTTTTAAAAATAAAGACTCAACTTGGAGTGTCGTGGCCGCAACGGTTTAAGCGTAAATCACAGCTCTCATCACTGTAAGGTAAATGACCAGAGGTCGAATCCAGCGGCCCTGTATTCGAACCCGACATACTTACAAAATGTAGGGGTTTATTATTATTAAGAAAAAAATAGAATCAAAATTCTATTCAGAATTCAGAGAAGTTTCCATCATGTGGAGAGAAGTGTATAGTGATGGAAGGTAGTTTAATTAATCAAAAATTAAATTTAATGAAATTATAATTAATTGTTTTTATTTTATTACTTGCATTGTTTTAATTTTATTTATACCTTTTATAACCAATGTATAGTACAGTACGTGGTAATTATTTAATACTTCGAATATAGTGGAAGGACTTCGAATTTCCTAACTTTTTTTTGTAAGAACGAATTCAACTTCAATTTTCAATTTTATAAAAATTGCAGCTAACTATTTTGGAAAAGCGATTTTGGAGCCAATTCACGCTACATAAGAAAAAACGTACAAAATAAAAGGACGCATTGTCGTAGGAGAGGATATAATTTCCGCGCTGCCCTTTAGAAAATAACAGTACGTTGTTAATAAAAGACGAAGGTCGAAAATTTATGCACGGTTATTAAAAACACCACGGGATTTCTCCCCTTATCCCGTCCGAGGAAGTGTTTCGAAACGGGCTCTTTGGCAAATACGAGCAGCCAGTGATCGCTGAGCGAAAGATCAAGGCGTCCCAATGTTACACCGCACCCAGCCTTGAACTTTTGCGTTTCCGCTCTTTACGCCGGTCGCCCACTAAAGAAGCAAGGACATACAATGGGATCACGTCCTTTACCAGGATTATTCTTCACCGGGCTACCTCCCTTTGGGTCCGCTTCCGCATAACCGTTTGGAAATAGATAACCCTGACCGATACCCGCGGCCGAACCGTGATTGATTCAATTTCCAAAATTGTTCCACTGATTTATTGCAAGGCATCACATTAAATTCTGATGCCATACAACCAAAACTAAAATAAGAACTTGAAAGTTATGTAATATTTGTCATGCCCATGAACGCCATGATTCATAGGCGTTGTCAGCACGTAGAAAGTATTACCAGTCAACTCTGATTTTATTCGATACTCGGCCCGCTCAAAATGTAAACAGGCCACTAGCAATTATGCGGCGCGAAAAATTAAATATGGAAAAAATAACGAACAACTCTGATTGCCAAGCTTCGCTCAAAGCACTTACCTCACCTGAGACAAGATCACGAATATTACAGAGAGTTCGTGAGTGCACTAAAAGAAAATAGAAACATAGAACAAACTGTCTCATGCCTGGGTCTCAGGACATACAGGACAGGAAGATACGAAGCTGATAAGGGTTTATTACGACACCGATAGGACATGAATTGTAAAATTCCAAACAGTCATCAATAAACAGGAAACTCTGAATGGATTAAATTAAAATGGAACGGTATCCTAAGACAGCAAAGAAAGTCTCGCCAAGACGAAAAACTTAAGATTATTTCTGGAATGTTGGTTGAACTTTGCGGATTCTTTGGAATATAAAAATATTCTCTATATAGTTTCTACGCAGAAGAGGTGTAAACATTATCTAGAAATCACGACTATTATGGCCATTAAAAGTATTAAGCAAAATTGTAAGCTATCTTAAGAAGCTAGGTTGAGACGAAATAATTATGTTGAAAACGTTTAGGATTTACCTGACTGGAATCTAAAGTTGTCATTCAACAGTCACCTAAAGATGTCATTATTACGAACGAGAGAGCCGTTGGAATACTGCGCAGGAGTAAAAACAGAAAAATCTAACTTTTAATTAGTGTTGTTGCCAATAACAACTTTAGTTTATGATGTGACAAAGTCACTTGTAAAAGCAAAATCCTTGGTTCTAATATTTTGGTCTCCATAATTTTATCTCATCGTTCTTCTTTTGAAGTCAATTTCTCAAACCATGTCCCAATCTCAAAATCAGAAAAAATGAACCCTCGACTTTAACACTTGACCCTTTAATTATCGGTCCTCGGATGAAGTATTGTACTGTAAGATGGAGTGTGAACATATGGACTGTAAAGATCCTGGAAAGATTTTTTGTAAAGAACGGAGAACTAGGTTTTTAATATATTAGTAAATAAATTATTCATTTTGTAGAGGAAAATGATGTTTTGGGTGTCTCGGACGTGAAGACAAACCACTTGACAATACTTTTTTCATAGTATTCTCAATTAAAAAGCCATGGGTTTATGCCGGGCTTCGAACCCTAGCTAGCTAAATAAGGGACGTACACGCCAAACTGAGTGCCTATTGGGTCATACTCACTCAGACGAAAATCGGCCATTTCAAAAACTTTAGTAATGAGCTTTGTTACCTATCGATTATTGCAATTCACACACAAATAAACTATAGATTGGTTGAAAAATGTCAGTCTTCGAAGAAACTTTCACACGGTATTACGTACAATCTTGAAATGAAATTTTAAATTAAACGAAAAATTATTGTGATTACGGACTGATCTAGAAAGCCCAATTCTCCAAATTTGGCAAAGTATACGCCATATGGACTAATCTTACAGGAAAATCATTCCATAAAACGTTGATCTAATTTTTCCCCACAATAATTAACTTTAATTGGTAGGGTTAAGTAAAAACACGATACCTTAATAGTTCATAGTAAGACGATTGAGGATTATAGTTTTGCATAGAATCAACGGCAAATTAAAGAATTTTTGTGATATTTTCTCTTAGAATAGGTAGACCAAAATGAACGGAAACGACAAAACAAAAATTCCTTGGTAAAATAACCCATAGGTTTTCTTCACTAAGCTTACATATGGACTTATTATGAAAACATTTTTGCAAATAGAAAAGATAAATGGTGGAGTGTGTTGTTCAATATTTTTAAAAACATTGTTCTTACTCACAGTACATTATTTTCAACGATCCGAATTTCCAGCCCATAGCTCATCATCAGGTTGTAGAACAACTTTAGGCTAGAAATCCGTAACGTTTTTGCAAATGTTGCTTCAGTTATGCAAAGCTTCAACCGAACTTCATAGCGTCAATATTTAGCTCAATAAATTTTAAATAGTACAATACATATGTCAAAATTTCAGAGTACATCTCAAGACCTCAAACTATAAACCTTTTGAATAATAAATTGAATTTGAACATCTAATATTTCACGGTTATGTTAACTATATGAATGATTTTTTAAATTTTAAAACGATTAGGTTTTATTTAAAAAAAAAAAAAAAAAGTTATTTGAAAGTAAATTATTTATGATATTGTTTTTACAAAATTCCTGAAGCCTGAAAAATCATTCCATTTTGTCTTATTTAATTGTATGTATTATTGTTTGTCTTTAATTATTCTCAACGCAAATGTTTTTGAACTGTCATTGGTATTATAAACGCCGAAATAATAGTTTAAATTTTGAACAATTACAGGGAAAAAAGGGCATCGAAATAGAAAGTTTCTTCAACTTGACCGAAATATCCGGCCCAAAAACGAAATGTTAGTTACAAAAAAGTATTTTTCAATCTAAATATTTCAATGTAACAAAGAAAAATTCAGGACATCAAGTGAAAAAATTTCAGGGGACAGCGTTTCGCTTCATTCTGCTTATTTTCTTAACGATATTTTGTCGGATCAACTATAAAATGTTTGAAGCCCCTAAACCAAAGTATTTTTTATTCTCATGGTTATTAGTTTAGATTGAAAAATTGGAAGACATATGTTTCAATTAATTATTCTTTATTAAATGTATTTGTTGATATAAAAAAAGACATTGTCGCAAGCGGGATTCGAACCCCGACCTTCGGCTAAATACGCCACTCTTCTACCACTTGAGCTATCTTTATAAAGATTTATCTCGGAGACTAAATTCTACATTGAAAAATGGCAAACAGGACAGAAAATTCAAAAGGTGAGGTTGAAATGGTAAGTTAGTGTCCGAGTGGATCGAAGCCACGATAGCCCAAGATCAGCGGCGTATTTAACCGAAAGTCGTGGGTTCGAATCCCGCTTGCGACACTGTCTTTTTTTATATCAACAAATACCTTAAATAAAGAATAATTAATTGAAAGATATCATTCGGTAAAGCGGACCACGAAAACTAGTGGATTGGAAGACAGTTGAAAAATAAAATTAATTTAATATTTTGTAAGGAAGTCTTCAAGTTTTAATACTGTCTTCTTGGTCAATGTAACATAAATAAGTAAATAAATATATTTATAAAGTAATTTAAAAACCACCCAAATAAATTACACAACTTAATATATATTTATCTGATTAAATTGAAATCAATTGCAGAAAAAATAAAATATTACTTTAAATTTTACATTCACTTTGGATCAAAATTTTACTATTAAAAGGAATAAAGCTTAAAAAACGTTAGAATTCATTCTTACATTGTGCAAAGATTTTGATAATTCATCGGCTTTGAAAACTCTGTTCTGTACCTTTGTCAGACCAATTCTAAAATATTGTTCTACTCTGTGACCTCCTTTATATTCTCAAGATGTGAAAAAATTAGAGCAAGTACAAAATAAGTTTTTTTTTAGATGAGTAAGCTATAAATTTCACATTCCTAGGGATCCTCATTGCTATACACCGATTTTGTTGTGTATGATTTTAGTGACACTAGAACAAAGGCGAAATAAGTTCCATCTATGGTATCTATTACCATTTTTGTATAAATTGTAAAATAACTGTTTAGATTGCTGTTATTCATTATCTAGAGTAAATTTTAAAATTTCTAGTTTTAATTCTAGAATTAGTCTGTTTTCTACGGTCCTAATCTTAGTAATTAATATGTAGTAATTAGTGACCGTTAATCGATAATTATTCAGAAATCGTGAGATGCGGTCTTGTGTGATGTTGGTTTCAGAAAAACATTTTCTTTATCGTGCCAACGTTTCGATCATTATTGAAATCATCTCCAGGGCTCAATAAAGATGGAAACGTTGGCACGATATAGAAAATGTTTTTCTGAAACCTGTATCACACAATCATCTCTCTATTTCTGAATAATTACTTAATAATTAACAAAAACTAATAAAATTAAAAACCCAAGCTGTGATAAAAACTATACTATTAGAAAATAAATTAGATTTATATATGGTTCTGTTCCAGTATAAACCAAATCAAAAAATTGTTCATAGATATTTATATAGTGAAACCCAATTGTAATTTCGTCTAACTTACAATTGCTGTACTCATGGGTTGTACCCGTTAACTACAATTAATAAATAAATATGTTTTATAACAAAAATAATATTTTGATTATTAGCCGGTTCAAAAACTAGATCTGAACGATATGCACATTATTATCTAATCGAAAAGTGACTTTCTATTCACGATAAGCAAGGGGCATAGTTATCTCTCGACTTGCGTAATTCCTTACCAAAACAATCAAAACTATGGTAAAAATTGCTAACCAGTTCTGACGGGGCGTCAAGTAAATGGGTGTTGTGGTATCAGGTCGATCTGAGGGAAATCTCATCGATAAGGTATTAAGTCGTGCAATATTCATCGTGGATCTGCTTGACAGGACCCAGGGTGAAAGTATCCCGTTTGGTCGTGGCTCGCTAGAATTAATTTGGCGTTAATTAAAACGATCGTGACCAAACACACCAAAAATACGTTCGAATTAGAAGGTATAATAGCTAAATGGGCCATATGTTCCTTGCGAATCCTGTTTCCTCGTCGGCCCATATCGATAACCACATAATTTTCAGCCAAGTTAGCAATTTTGGATCAATTTGAAAAACCATATATTCCAATTTTGTAGCGTATACGTACATCATTAATTGTGCTATTAATTAATAAATGTCTTAGGAAGTCCAATATCACAACATTTTGAAATCATACCATTCAAATTTATCAGATTTTAGTGACCTTACTTAATGATTATTTATGGTTTCACGATTGTGGTCGTGAAATGCGGTCTGGTATGACGTAGGTTTTAGAAAAACTTTTTTTATAATGCCAACGTTTCGATCTTTATAAAGATCATCTTCAGGGATCAAAGTGTTTGCTGTGGCCCATGGCACCCTCAACACGACAGACGACAAGAAAACCTATTCAAAGATTTATTTACAAAATCTTATTCTAAACACAAGACAACAAACTGTGTTTCATTTATCTCTAATACTTTAAAACAAACAAAATATTGTCGTAAGATAATCAAGGATTGTCTAAAAAATAATTTAAAATATTAAGGGTGGCCACTTTTTTGTCTCAATGTAATTTGACTCCTATCCAGGAAAGGCACTCTGCATGGATCCGTGCACACAGATAAAGAATGGTAATATGAAAGTGCCTCAAGGGAGGATACTGAGCCCACTACTGTTTCTGCTCTATGTTAACCACCTGCCCTCGTAGTGCCATGTTTGTTTGATAACTAATTAATCTGATGAATCCAACTTTTCAGTTTGAGCTCATTCTCTCTACGGCGATTCATACGTGGAATTGCGGAAATATTTGATACGATAAGCCAGTAGTTTCTTATTAACAAACTAGACTTGAATAATTCCAGATCATTATAAGTAATCTATAGAAGGACAAGGAGGCTTAACATTGAAAATTCCCTCTTCCGTTAATGTTTTGGATGGATAAAGTTGTGTTTTAAACTGAAGATATTGAAAACAATTGTACATCGTTATCAACTGCGAACAGCCTATTACGATCGTATTATCTCACATGTAACATATGGTATTGGATTCTGGTATAGTGATATAGGCCTGCTCCATAAGGTTTTTCTGCTTTACGATTTGTGAATTCTTGGGGTTTGTTATAGAGCCAGCGTTTCCTCTCAGTTGAGATAATATAATTAAAGTTCCTGAATGTTATATCTTAACGATTAATACTGTCTGCGTGCGAGAAAAGTAATAAAACTCTTATACCAACTCATGACTGCAGCACCAGGGACAAGGATAAATTCGTTCAACTCAAGCACAACACTACTTAAATTACTTATTTGTAAGAACGTATGAAAAATATTTGCAATATTCCTGCACTCTCACGTCGTTAAATTGCAAAGACCTTAAGAAGTTTTCTAATTAGAAAGCATTAAGTGAAAAATGGGTACATAGACAAAAAAATGTTTACACTTAGTTTCTTTAATGTTTTCCCGCCGGCATTTTATATCTGAGTTAATTATCAGCATATATCGCCAATTGCGTTTCATTAAATTAAAACAGAGCCGAACAGCCCTTGAACTTTACTGTTGTTCGGTCTCACTCCGGATCTAGTGCTTGTTAAGGCTCCGTCGGGTCTCGAATTGTAAAGAGAGCGAGCCAACGCGTTCGACAAGTCCCACCACATGTTACACAATTCTTACGCAGAACATTTACAATTTGGATTCGCCGGAATCAGGTCTGGTGTGTTGAGGAAGTTTTGTAATAATGGCGCTTTTTTAAAATCTTTATTTTAATGGGTGGAAGGGTGCAACTTTCGAAGCCAGAAGGCGAGATTTGTCAAACCTCTTATTCGTTTTTCCAGTTAATTATGCAAACATTAATTGTATAATAGTCAAATTGAAGCACTTTTTTAAAAGAAGCGTGGACACAAACCGTAGAAGTTAAATTAAAAAACGATTTTATATACGGTCTATTCAAAAAGGTTTCGTATATCATTCAAGAAATATATCTCCTTCAGCAGATCTTTAATAAATAATTATCAGAGTTAACACATTTAACCATCCACTTACACAGAAAAAGGGTCCTCGCCCCTGCCCCACCTAATTAAAATACGCCAGTTATTGGCTCTTTATAAAGAGCGCGTAGGAATGCCAACCGATATGAAATTTGTGCTCCCCGGTCCCTCTTCCGACTTTTGGAGGTAACAGAATTGTTTTGGAGTGTAAAGTAATGACAGATTCTTGAGTCCCCAGCTTGTATTAAAAGTGAATGTATTTACAGGCGTGAATATATAGTGTGAGAGGTGGTGCAATATCGAAAACCCCATGGACCCTCAATTAGGTTACTTATATATAAATAGGTGTAAATAGGAAAGAATGTATTTATAAGAGTGAGTGAGAGTTGAATGTGTTTCGGTTTAGGCAATGATTGCATTGGGTTGTGAAATGACCTAGCTTTTGACAGCACCTAGAACCCAAGTACCTCCGTGGCTGGACGAGTTAGACCCGAGGCCTGCCTGTAAATTACTATGAATTACAAACCTTGGAATTGCCGGTCAGCGCGAGAAGTAATAAGCTCAACTCCGTACATTGTGTATATACGTGAAGATTTGAACTTATATAATCAGTATCAGAAATCATAAACATCAATTTTCAGTTATCGAACCAACGGAATAAAGTAAATTAAATTAGATTTTGAGCATCCAGTCGTTTTATCCAAAATAGTCATATTTTAGTCGTTATTGAATTAGCTTAATTTTCTATATTTATTACTAATTAACCTAGAACGAAACAGTTGAGTGCTAACAGCTTAAAATATTAAGGAATATTAGTTGTAAAGACAACATGACCTGTGAAATATATTCTTACACATGATATAAATTAATTATGTTAAAATATATTTTTGAATATTATATAGACTTTTCATCCGCTAAGTAAAATTTGCAACACTGTACTAAATAAAGCGGTGACAGCAGTGTGAACAAAATTGATCAGGACTAGTCCGATAATCTTCAATATAACATTTCATCGACACAAATGATGGGTTTGTTTTGGTTTTTTTCCTCGGTCGAACACGAAAACTATATTTTACTCCGGACTAGATAAACTCTAGCACTGTTGGCACAGTTCTGTCGGCGTCGTGCTCTTCGAACTATATTATTTACCTAATGTTTCACGCTCCGCTCACTATTCCCGTGTGACGACACCTTTTGCCACTTCATCAAAGATGCCCTCGTTGCAAAAGTCGTTAATTTCTCTAAGTAACCTTTAAAAGAAAAAAGTCCATGTTGAAACAATAAACGAAACATTGGGCAATTCCTCACATTTCATTAGAGATAGCCATCATAAGAAGAACGGGAAATTGATAAATGAGTGAAGTATGCTAAAGTTTTCTCTTAATACAATTTTTAAATAGATACAGTTGGAGGAATGATCTTAAATTATTTACGAGTTAAGAATTTGATCTCCAAAAAAAAAGTATAGACTGGGTAAGGTTTTATAGTGATCAATGATTACATCAACAAAAGCTTATAGCGTTTCAGACCATTTTGGTCTGCCAATGTTCGCTGTTTGGGGCCAGGAACGCTTCTGCCACATTAAGAGGTCATCGTTTGGCGTCACCCTGCTTATACCCTGTTTAACCGATAAAAACAGCGAGAAGGCCGAAACTTGCGTGACAGTCGAAGACCAGACAAGAGTGGCAAAATTATCAAATAAATTAAACTTCTAATTTTTAATTTTCCTCAACATCATGTGATAAGTATATCAATCGCTTGGAGACGGATGGGCATCACTTATACGACGATAAACGAGAAACTGAGCCGACGTGAAATAAGTTAACATGCCTAACCTTGGAAGCAGCCGGTTTTTGAATTGTTCTGTATAAAATTTCCATTTTTTTATGCCTGTCCTAACCATTTCCACAATATAAAACAAAATAAGGCCCAGCATGCAGAGAGAGGAGCGAGTAAGATTGCCGCCCGTGTCCAAGCATGTCAGCGAATCTTTGGGACCCCTGTTCGATTTCTGGAAGAAACTGAGGTAATTCAATATATATACATCTTAAATTTCAGGTAATCCTATTGTTGTATATATACCAAATTTGAAGATAGATGTTTTAACTTCTTCGTCAGAATGGATATGCGTACGATAGAACGAGAATGGCGATCGCGGATTATCGACCCCCAATCAAACTAGGTATTGTAAATATGGTCGTGATAGTTCGTGATGGAGAAATAACTGGTAGTCCATCACCTTACTTGCCTGAATGGTATGTAAATAGGAGGGCATGTATTAGCGTGCTGTTAAAACTGCATCCGTAGGAGGCTGAAACCTTGACCTTGTTTCGATGGCCCCTTGTGCCTAACTTCGAGGGAGGTTCGGATAAGACCAAGGTGTGACCCTGGCCAGCCAAAACATCGGAGTGGGTGATTCTTACAGCTTGCTACGAAAAGTCCTAGGGCTTGGTTCTACGCACGAATGTTCACCAGTGTATAGATGGGCAGAATTGTTCGTACATGCATTTAAAAAGTAAGAAGAAAATATAAACTATGAAAAAATTCAAAAAACAAAAGATTGGGCACGTAGGGAAATAAATATAAACCACCAAATGTAACTTATTTTTAAATAATGGTTAGTTGAACCTTTTTTAAATAAATCGTTATAAAAATTTTAGATTTTGCACATTCATCCTCTGGCCTATGAGAGGCGTTTCGTTTTAATATGTAAGATAATACAATGTCAGATCAAACCAAAGAGGAGAAGAAAAACAAAATCATCAAAACGAGTAAATACAGGATACATAAATACTAATCCAACCCAATGGGAAATTACGCAATTTAAATTTTTTTATTATTTTGAGCACAAATGCTAATTGTCGTATCAGTTTTAAATAAACGATGGTAGTTTTGCGAATGCGGTCTGAACTTTAGGTTTCTATTCAACAAGAAATAATAGCGAAAATTCAAAGTATAACAATTATACGATTAGAGGTGGAAACATCTGGTTTAGGACAAACCATATGAATACAATAATTGAAAGCTATTAATTGGTCAAGCGCACCGCGAAAACTAGTGAATTTCATGTTAATACAGTAGCTGTGGGATTTAAGACGTAGCATTTTAAATGTCAATTTTCTCCAAATTTAACTCTCCAGGAAATGAGGCTTGCTTTAACGGAAAAAAAACAGTTATCGTTCATGACACCGCAAGGTCTCGAGTTTCTTTGGTGACGTGGCCAAAATCGTTTCCCTTGGGCTGGGAAGTGCACAGTGTTGACTTATTGGACGGAAAACCATCGAATTATTACCAGCACATTTTGCGTAGTTTGGTTGACAAAATAGAGATTTTTAATGTTTATTTTTAATAATTAGCAATCCAAATAAAGCATGGTCCACATAAGATTTTCAATTTTTATGGAGCCAGAAAATCAAACATTTTAGACTCTACCTGGTACATTTTTGAGTTTACACTTTATGAGTAATGTGAAATAAATTAGATTAAAACATACACCAATCAAGAATACTTCTGGAAAGGAAGTTCCTTCGGCAACTAAACACTCATTGTGTTGTAACTTCAGATCCCGTTTATTCGTGTTAAAAATAAGCCAAGACCGTGATTTGTTTTGAAAATGCGGTTAATAATTCTACCAAAGGTTACGATTCCAGTCATGACTCCAGAAAGCCAATATTGCTGGATATACCGGATACAGTTAAGAGAAAAAATACATCTCTGTACGAGACCTTGTTCATTTTCCAGAATAAAATAAACCTTGTAACACTTCCCCCGATGACCTTTTAAAATATGCTGATCCTCTATGTCTCCGATGCTAATACGTAAAACAAAAAATATTTCGCAACCAATGCCCCGTATGTTTCTTATAAAATTGGGGCGGTGAAAAGTCAAAAAGCCTCAGGGGTTCGTGATGGATTTCATTGGACATACGCTCCACGGCTCTTACTCATCTTGAGACTTTTCACGAAGAGTTGGAGCGACCTTTATTGTCTTTATTTACTTTTCGAAACAATGATGTTCCATATCAGCAGCTTAATTTCCCACACTTTGATCGGAACGGAGATAGCGGGTAAATTATACTGCAAATGAAACGAAAACGATGTCTTTGTTGGAGAACAATAACTCCCGGTGTCGTAATTGAATACTTTAAAGTACTGCAGGATTTCAATCGCCCCGCAGCTCAACAATGAGAATAAACTGTCTGCTAACAAAACACTTTCAGTCTCTTTCTGCCATTGTAGAAATGAATATAATATCAAAAAGAAACTTGAGGAATTCCAGATAAAATTAAACAACGATTTTTGCTAAATCGTGAAATTTCTCCATGTGATAAACTTGAATTTCGTTCGATCGTTTTTGATCTGCTCGTCAGGCGTACTTACGACAAACTGATCGGTAACAACTAAATTCCAAATTTCTCTTAAGTCAAGAAACCATGTTGTAAAATTCTTAGATTGCAAAGACTAGTATTATTTACTTATGATCTTTATTGAGTCTGTCTAATTTCGCTAAAACCAATGTCTTTCCAGCGTCAGCTTTTTCTATCCCCTGGAGGTCATATTTAATGGGAAGCTTGGCCGAGAGATGCCTCAAGAGATTTTTAAGCTCAATTATCCTTAGACGAAGTCCTGTGATAATTAGACGAAAAGACGGTGAAATGCGTGTGGAAATAAAAATAAGAAAGCAAAAAGAGATAAAATAAAAAAATTATTGTATTCCTGATTTTATGTAATGAAAATATAATGCCTTTAATTATAAACGGAGACGAAAGTATAAAGTTGGAACGTGAACGTGAACATGTCGATATATCTCACATCATCTTCAGAGATAAAATGTATGAACGAGTTTCTCGCGGAAATAGGTGTAAAGCCAAAAACCAATATGAGAGAAACATAAACCAGTGAGAATAGACGGGTCCAGTAAAGTGGTCAGTGTCGATCAGTTATTACGTGTCATCACCAACTTTAATTATAAATATTTTTATGTAAGGTTTTAGTTGAAAGGAAAAAGTTAGTGTCACGAGCGGGATTCGAACCCGCAACCTTCGGCTCAATACGCCGCCGCTTTAACCACTTGAGCTATAGCTAAAAAACTAAAACTGAGCCGAAGGTCGTGGGTTCGAATCCCACTCGTGATACTCAATTTTTACTTTCAACCGAAAGTAAAAAGATTAATTAACTGAAAGAAGTAGTTCACTATTTTTCTTGGTCCTCTTGACCAATTAAGTCACGACAGCTCAAGTGGTAGAGTAGCGACGTATCAACTCGAAGGTCGTGGGTTCAAATTCCGCTCATTACATTGACTTTTTAACTCAAGTTAAAACCTTAATTGAAAGAAGAAATTTTGCCAATAGGCCACGAAATATGATGGCTTTAATTAAAAATTTATTCTTTTCTTTTCAGAATTTCTTTCTTAATTACCGATAAGCTTAGCAGCCTCAGGAATAATGGCGATTATGTACAAACAAAATTGAAATTTCATTATATCAAAAAGGAGGTTGTATCGACCTGATGTTCAAAAGGCTGAAAATAATAAAATGTTTAAAAAAATATGCAGTAAAGTGATCAGCATCGATCTGTTCGACATGTCTTTAGAAGAAGAAAGGAGAAATTCAACGGATAATAATCTAACGTAATCTTCAAAAATAATACACATTTATGATTGTTCTTATTTTACGTGCGTTCGCGACTATTGAGGTTATATCAACACCAGAGGTTGCAATGTTGGGTTCGCATCAGGGCCGGTGATATGCGAACTGGAGACCTTGCAATGATGAGACGCTGTGCCAATGCACTAACCATTTCAGTAATAATAGTTGGACATGGTTACACTTTTTTATCAAGGAAGATTTTCCAGTTTTAACTTTTGCAAGCAAGTATCAAAATCGTGATGTTTCTGTTTTTTGTGAATTGAAGATTGGATAACGGATTTAAAATAGTAATAATCAGGAAACCACATGTGTGGGCGTGAGAATATTGGCAATAAGAGGAGCGGGAGTAATTTTTGACTTTATTGCCTTTCTGAAGGTTTCATTCGATATCCACCAACCTTGTAAAACTAATTCCATTTGAAAAAACAACTTTTAAACCAAAGCGCGGAATCAATTTTTCCCCTTTTTATCGCACGAAATTCATCAAGGTCCATATCGTGATGTTTCTAACAATAACAAGGAGATTAAAGAAGATAGTATCTCACAAGCGACGGGGCAACGGTTACGGGACAGTACGGCACAAGCCCTCTCAAGGAAAACGGAGGAAAATTGCATCTAGCGTGATTGAAATTGGATTCAATGCTATCGGAAAGTACCGCACTGTCCCCGGGTCATGACTGGATTATTGACTTGCAAATGTTAATGTATGCACTCGATGCACAGCCCGAGATTGGCGGATCATAAAAGGGTTCGTGGTCCTGCTTATGACCCGCTGTGGCAACAAGTGGGCGCACGTTTGTGCCGAACATTTCCCGCAAAAGTGAGAAAAAAAAACGTCGACCCAAATCGTGACCGGACGGACGGTGCTCCGGTCTTAAAAATCCACAAATTGGAGAACTGTCGGTTATAAGATCTGTCCAGGAGGAGAAAACGCCTTGTGTTATTTAACTAAGAGAGAAGTTCATTACAAAAAACACAATCTGGCCATTTGACAAGGAAAACCATCATAAATATAACATTCGGAAACTACCGTTTGCACAGTGTAAAAACGCATAAAATAACAATGAAAGAAAACCGCAACACCACAAAATGTAGTAAACATCTGGTATAAATAATATCTTAACGTCTTTTCTGTTGCTGAAGCAAAACATTAAGTTTTGCAAGAGATAAAATATTTCTGATATCCCTAGTAGTCACGCGTTAAAATTATTATTAAAACTATGAACTAAAACTATTATATATATAAAGAAAGTGAAAGAATATAAGATAAAAAAGGTGATAGTGCTCGATCAGTACCAGAGTACTCGATATTCCTCGGAGTATTTAGGGATATGACTCCTCCATTCACGCTAATAAATTCACACACACCAGACTTCGTTCACACTACCCCAGACCTGAATCTGTCATTGGGCCTGAATACAAACTTCAATGTTCCTTAGAATTTTAATTTATTTGTTATTTTTCAAGAAAAGTATGGTTGTGTTGAAAAAATACGGTCACGAGCTGGACAAGAGTTAGTGTCTCGTGGATTGCAGTCATGACGGTTCAAGTGGAAGAGCGCCAGGTAGCGATTCGGTTCGAGTCCTACTAGTGAAATTAATTTTTCGACGCAACCATACTTTGCATAACAAATAATAAATCAATTAAAATAATTACTTTGGTTAATACATCCAACTACAATGTTTCTTACAATTTTAGAGATTTTCATTTCTTTGAGATTGTTACCAATATTATCTACATGGTAAATCATTTTTAAAAGTTAGCTCATAATATATTGTTAAATAGGCATGCTACATTTTGAAGAATCCCTCCCAAGAAATGAACTAAATATAATATTTAACTTTAATACCATCGATATATAAAGAGTCATTGTCAATCATGTCGTACAACGTGAATTTTGTTGTTTAAAAATATTACTGCAATGAAAAAATGATTAAAAGCTTAAGGGATGTCTGATTTACTTATTCCAGCAAAAATACTTTCCTATCAGAATGGGTGTACAGGGAATCAGAACGCCAGCCGGTGCCCGGGCACTGTAATGAAACCAGTATCCATTTTATGATTCGGAATCATTGCTCAACGCGGAACAATGACGAGATTGGAAAGGGAGCGAAATCTCATTTATTAGAAATGAGCACCCTCCAAACATTTTCGGATTAGAAAACCTGACGTGAGGTCCCCCCGGGCGGTGACCGGGATTTATGCAACTTCGGAGGCGTGCCAGATATTTCATTTGTCGGCCTCCTGTTCTATATTAGACTGGATTTAACACGTACACTCATTTCAAACATGGATAACATCAAAGGAGAAAAATTATTCGTAATGGGCAATAATGGTTGGGTAATAAAACCATAGGCAGTTAATTACATACTGAATCCAAATTTAAATTTAACTCGTTAATCGCTTTGAACCAATAACTGGTTTGTAGCTGCATAGCTAGTTAAAACACTTTTCGCTGTCCGCACGAAAGTTTTATAACCGCTCAATTTTGATTTACAAAACAAATAATTAAGAAATTTTCAGCCAATTGTCTAGTGGATTTAATCGTTGGCTTTATTTATTTTTTAAAGCCACGAAATTTTAGCCCGAGTCTTCATTGATTTATACATTCATAAACTGGTATTTTTAGGCAAGAAGTGCAAGGAAAATAAAAGAGCAATTAGAAGAGCTCGACACTGATGGGAAGAAGCCAGAAAGTCATCGGCCGGAGAGGCCATCAAAAGACACTACGATGCTTCCCATCCAGTAGGCCCTGCGTCTTTAAGTATATTCGTTTCAAAAGAAGAATGGAGAAACCGATGTGCTCGTAAAAATAGAAACAACCCTGCAAACTATGGTTGTGTTAGGAAAGAAGTCTTTCTCTGGTCCACGGAGAACGGGTCGAAAAGGGAAAAGACATAGGTCACACAAGAATAACGCACAGGCACCGTCTGACCGGAAAGCGACCAAATAGGTGCGCGTTATGCAAGGATAGAAAACGGTGAGGCACCTTTACAATATTAGAAGGCTTGTCGTACCTAGACAATACCATGGCATATCATGGGACCTGTGAAAACCTGTAGGAGACTTGTCTGGAAAATAAGGTGATGCTCCAAGAACTAACCAAGCTCTTTCAATTTGTTTACAGTATATTTGAGGTCTGGCGTTGTCGTGAAAGAGCATCGACCTTTCCGATTTACAAATGCAGGTTGTTTTATGTATAATTTTTTTATGCATTTCGCCAATATCATTGCAGTACGATGTAGAAGTAATTGTCTCACCTCTTAGTAATAAGGAGTATTGAATAATTCGAGCCATGGACCACCATGTTGTTTAACCACTGCCATGATCAACGTTGATTGTCGTATGCAATCCATTTTTCATCGCGTCTTTCAGGAAAAGGCTCGGTTTTTTGTATGGCCAGGAACGAGATGCATGTCTCAAGGCGCTTTAACTTCCGTCGCTAGTGGGCCCATGAGGGACCCATAGATCGAGCTTTATGACTTTTCCTGTACCTTAATTGACTTAACACGGCTGCTGCCCTTGCATTTAGTCCTCTGACTGTTTGATAGTGGTTTTATTCCACCTGAAAATTAAGGTCATCGTTATCAATTATTGTTGTATCATTACGGTATTATTCCCTTTTCAAATCTATCTATCTATATCTCTAAAGTTAACAAACCAAGAGCGATGGTACGTTCATTTACACTCCCTTCTCCAAACGCCTCACTGATGTTTTTTGCAGCATCAGCTAGCTGCCTAATGACAGAGTTTATACTCGTAAAAAATATATAACGAAAATCGCATTTTGCCGTGTTCACATATAGAGGTGTACTAAAGTGTAATGAATTGGGAAGGTCGTCATTATAAATAAAAATGGAGAATTAATAACTGCTTAATATATAAACTATTGAGAGTAAAGAACTGAAAAATGCTATATCCTCTCTGAATTTCTGAAACTATAAAATCAGACCCAATGGGGTTTCTCGGATAGTTCAGCAAATTAATCGATATGGAGACTTCGAGGACCCTTTCTCAAACGCTTGTCGGTTTTTCAGAAAGAAGATTATACGAGGAGCACCTCGAGGAATATCGAGTACCGTGAGGGTGGGTGAATGTGGCCAGACATTTATATTTGCCTAGGGTGGTGAAGTGTATAAACAAATTTATATTATAGGTTCCGTGTCTATTCTGCAGGTGACAACCTGAGATTTTAGTATATCGACTTAGTTTTCACATAAAAGCAGGGCATCAGCGATAAATCAAGACGCTCAATGGACGCAGGCTGAAAAATACGCGTTAAAGCCCAGGAAAAGATGTACAAACAGGTAGAAATCCGGCGATTACCTCTGCTGTCTGTCGGCCCCTAAACTTCCGACACGATATTGTTTAGGAGACCCAAATACTCGCCGCTGTGTTCGAGCACAATTATCACATCGGGTGATAACTCGCTCTATATGTGGAGCCAAGGAAGGATCCCTTCAATTAAGTAGGACACATATAGGTGGTTGTTCAGTGGTTAATTACAACTAATTATTATTATAGCAAATCATAAAAATGCACATGATTCGTATATTATAAGTGGGCGCAGCCACCCTAAAGCCTAGAATATATTTGTAATGTCAGTCTAGTTTAACGATAAAATATATTAAATTATAGTAAGTAGAAATTTAAGCAGTTTGTTGGAGTTGGTTGTATTCGTACAATCGGAATTTTGAAAAATTTAAAATTATATAGTAAATTAATGATATAAAATAAGATTTTTTTAGTGTAAATACAAAATTTTTAAGACCGTTTGAGACGAAACTTCTGAATGAGAGGGATTAGGTCGAGAGAAAGTGTTAGAAGTGTTTGCAGGAATAGAAAAACAAAAATACGATCCGATGTAATGCCCAATTAAAATATTTTTTAAATACAAATTAAATGAAACTGTAAACACTTACTTTTGGAGGAAATTGTAAATTTAAAAAAGCTTCTAAAAATTAAATTAGGTTTCAAAATGTCTACATTCTTTGAGAAGGTGGAGATATTATACATTTAATTTAATTTTTACAAGGTTTGTTAGGTGTTTTAGGTTCAATTGTGTACTGAAAAATTTTTCTATTTCACAGTTTTGTTTACTTTGCATTACTACCTTTATTTTTATTAGAAATTTCGGAATCTACACATGACAAATGGTACGAAATGTCTCTGCGTACGTATGATACTGATATAGCAGTCTGCTGCTCAATATTGTATTCGAAATATTTCATTTTTAAGGTTACTTCAAGCTTTAACAACTTTATTCCATAAACTTTCCGTATATCATAAAATATTAATCTGTAAAATAAATCAAAGCTCATGTAGAATAAGCGGCAACGAAAAGGCAGACCGATTGGCTAAAGAAGCTGCGAGGGACGAGAACCCCGAAATAACATATTGTAAACATCCCAATATGCGATTTACTCAGGTATCCATTGACGAGGGGGAAGAGACGTGGTGCACCTCACAGAAGTTAAAGAAAACCTGGCAATACCTACCATCAATTAAAAAAGGAATCAAATTAAAATTCCAATGGACCATAAGCTCACACAAGTGTTAGTAGGTCATGGCAATTGCAAGGCTCCGTATCGGGCTGGAAACTTCTCCAGCATGCCCATACAGCCAAGTTGTCACGCGTACGTTCTCTCAATTCATCATAGAGTACCCACTTTTCGAAAAACTCAGAGCACCCCTAATTATCCTGGCATTGTACTGCGGACGAGGATGGCCGGTTTCCCAACAACAGTTGTTAGAAAAACTCAGAGAATGTTTTATTAATTTTAAATGTCAGTTAGAAATTGAATTATTATTTCTTGAAATGTAAAATAGTTTATTAAAAAGATAATTGTTTATTTTGTTTGTATAGTTGTTTTATCAAGGTGTTATATCCATGTATAGTGCATGTTTTTCTTTATCAATTAAAGAAAAATATATGTCAGACTTACATTCTTTTGTTTTGATTGTAACCCCTGCAGCAAATAAAATACAAAATATTGCAGTAAAATATGCCAGATATTGCATTCTTCAATAACGTGGAAATTTCGAATATTTAATTTAATCTTTCAATTAATTAATCTTTTTTGCAAGGTTTTGATTGAAATGAAAAATCTAATGCCACGAGCGGGATTCGAACCCACGACCTTCGGCTAAATACTCCACTGCTCTAGCCTACTTGATCTAACGTGACTTCGATCCACTCGGACACCCATCTCAACCTACAACCTTCCGAATTTTCCTTCTTTTTGATTTTTAATTTAATTTAATGTGTGGAAGCATTTTGTTTTTTTCTGTTCAATTTTGTACCACAGAAACCTGTTTGTTTAGTTCATATTACTTTCATTACAATAAATAATTTTGTTGTAAGTAATTAGTATAGTGGTTAGATTTTATTTTTTCGTAATCAAAATTGAATTATTTACGCTACTTTTTTAAACAAATTAGTTTAGTATATGAGTTTTAAAAAAAAACCAAAGGGACCTTAATTCATTGTGGCGTTATACTATTTTTGCTAAACTTTAACTCGGTTGAATTAAGACTTGATCATGAGTGACAGGCATAAAATGGTTAGCGCCAAGCCTTGGAAACCGCTTTCAAAATCATTGCAATTACAAAGTGGGAGTAATTTGTGCTGATTTTCCGTCAGATGGATTGCGTTCAGACTTCAGATACAGCCCAGTGAATTGTATTTAATAGCTGGAAGTGATTAGGAACGTAATTGCCGGTCTAGACAAAGGTGCGACCACGTTCAAGGACGTCGAATGTTGACATTATTGGTCATTGTGGTTTATTTAATAGTCGAATTTTCGCTTCGCCGCACGCAAATATTGTACAACTGTTCACTTAATAATTCACAGTTTAGAGGGCCGAACCGTGAGAATTTTTTAAAGCTTAATTTAGCGTCGTGTGTGGCCCGTGGGACGGGCCTTTATGCGTTCATAGAATTTTTAAAAAGTCTCAATTCTACTTTAAATGCCGATTTCTTTATTTTTACACGGGCCGACGTCGTCCGGAGAGAGGCGAAGGTTGGTCACTTGCGGATAAGTAAGATAAATAATTCAAAAACCCTTGCATAACTGTTTATATCAAAAGTTTAGAAACAAGGAAACCGTCTTGGACTCACTTAGCAACATCATGTTGCTAAATTCGAGGGAAACCTGGCCGTACAACGGTGAATCGTAATTTCGGGTGATATCCTACGAATACGAAAATCGTTTGGAGAGCAATGTACATTTCGACATAATTGTTTAAAACGATTGAAAAATATTTAAGTAGCAGTAATGTTTTAAATTTTTAAGCTACAATAGGGGCGTCGGTGGGCGAAACGGGTTAGGCGTTGATACGGCGCTCATCACGTAAGGTGAAGGTCCCTGGTTCGAATCCAGCGGCCCTGCATTCGAATCCGACACACTTATGACAGTTTTTTTCAAAAACACCGTCATCCCGAAAAAAACTACAACATATTGAGTTGTAGTTTATGGTTAATGTTACATGTGGTGATTAGAGACCGTTAATCTATAATCATTTAGAAATCATAGAAATAGACCGCATCTCACGATTTCTAAATATTTAATATTATATGTTGTTTATGTTAATGGTTATAAAATAAAAGGAATTAAATAAATTATTTTAAACATTTTTGAAAATTAAACTGAAAGATTCTCTGCAAGTGATCTGATAGATGTTTTGGGATTTTTTTTCAACTAAAATTCGCTGACCAAAAATCATCTAAGGAAGAAATCCTTCTAAGTTTTTTTTTAAGGCTGAAGTATGCCTCTCGAAAAATGTTAAAACCTCTCTGAGAGCGATGCTCTTACACTACCATCTGCTCAGACTTCATTAATCTTTTGGCCGTTTTGGCCAAGTTTAAAACTCGTCAAACGAAATTACACGATACTCATGATATCTTATTGATGACTGACACCAACTAACGAAATGCTACTGAAGTAAACAAACATTTTTGTTTGGAAGAGGATTAAAAAATGTTGATATTCGTACAAAAGAAAAATCCATCAAACGTAAACAGTTTATTATATAAAGGGGGAATTGAAAGAAAACCTGCATTATTTTCAGGACAACCCAAATGTTCATAAATGTTATATAGGATACAATTTATTTTAAAAGTTCACAATTTATACAAGTCTGTGCTTTTTAGAAAAGACGTTCTTATAAGAAGAAAGTATAGTGTGTAGTAGGGTAGTAGGGCAAATATATATAAATTGTCCAACGATAATTCCTTTTGGACTGACAATAAATTGTAAATTTTGTATTTAAACGATGGATTCTTTATCTATAATTTCCGGTTCTTTTGTATGCAAGCAATAGGAAAGACGAGCTAAAATGCGCTTCAAAAATCGTATAGGAACGCCACGAGATCAGGTAGACAGTTCCAAACAAAATGTTGATTTATTTATATGGAAGTTCTGAATTTACTCTGCACGAGGTAAGGAAACTGAATTCAAATTGAACATATAAATAGACATTCCCGCTCTCTAAAACATATTATGTTTTCTAAGAGAACAACTTCTCGAGAAGATAATTTCACAAATTACACAAGATATATAAATGTTTGCAATTTCAATGCTAATAGCTTTAAATGTTGGCTTCTTGCTTTAAAAATTAACTTTATATCGTCTAATAGATCTATTAAATATAATCCTTTTTGTGATTTAATTTTGGGTATATTTTATTAAATGGCCTTTCTTCCCCTATTGGAGTCTTATGGATTTCTTCCTTCAGCACTATGGGAAGTAATTAAGTAATTTTAAAAAAAATGTTTTGCCTAATTTTGCAAGAAATGTATTTATGAAAAAAACGCTATAATTATTTTAGTGTTGTTCCATTATTTACCAAATTAAAACAATTTGATAAGAAAAGTCGTTGGATTGAGGTAGATTGATTTTACTCTTTTCCTTTGGGGAACTGCCTTTTGGTTTTCCCTTTCTGTTTTTCGTATCGTATACGAACTGTTTATGTGAACCGAGGAGAAAACCCTTTGATGAGCAACCAACTAGGTTATTTCGTTTTATATTTATTTGCATTGTGATAGAAAATAGTCACTCGAGTAACATAAAAAAACCCGGATTACTAGTAAATTGTATGATTGTATTTATTTGCGTGAGTGGTTAAGGGTGTATGGACACGGTCTGTGTTGAATATCGAGTACCTATTGACCTTTGATGAGCAACAAACTAGGTTATTTAGTTTATATTTATTTGCACTGTGTATAAGTGTCTGTAACTTAATTGGTAATGCTAATAATTTTAAATTTTTATGTAGTATAAAAAATATATTGAACGTATACTTCCACGACCTTCATTGCCTTCTTGGGTTCTTTTAGCTCACTCTCGAAATTTTGTAAACCATCTCTCATTACGATTTATTCACATTATTAATTAAGAATAATTAAGTTGGCTCTGAACATTAATATAGTTTGGCACCAGCTGAGCTTTCGGCAGATTAATCCAGTGTTAGCCGATGTCCATAGAGTTGGGTTGGTGAGAGTTATTCCCTTCTAATTTTTTTCTTTTTTTTTTATCAAAGTTTTGCCAATATGTGTGTGAGCTTGTATTCAATAAATATAATTTGTTTGTATCACTTATACTTGTTTGTATTAGTATTTTTTTTATTACGGATGTAACCCGCCCAATACGTTTCAAACTTATTTTCATCAAGACCAAATCTATCCTAAATACTCTGAACGGTGCTCTCACTCACAGTACCATCGCCTCAGACATCAAACTTTCATTATTCCGGCCGTTTTGGCATCGTTCCGACCTAGTTTCGTTTTTTTTTTAAATATATAGTTTATTTTATTATATAGAGGGTAATTGAAACAAAACATGAAAACCTGCATTATTTTCCGGACAGTCCAATATATATTTTGTCTTATACGATGTAACATATGCCAGCGGCCCTGATTGGACCACAACAAGAAAATGAGCTTTGGTGCCCCATTTTTAAAGATTTAAATTTCAATTATTAAATACGATAGTAGGCATTTAAGCTTTTTCTCGAAAAACATGATAATCATTTTATCATTTTAAACCTAAATGAGTGGACTTAAATAGTATTTTATTACTGTATTTATTATGTAGTGTAAGATTAACATATAGTCGTATCTGACCAATTTAAAAAAATAAAATTTATTTAAATTAAGCAATTAAAAATTAAACAAAATATACAAAAAGTGAAAAACTCGAGTTTGATTATTCTTTCTTTCTCACCTTCTTTCTTTTTGCTTTCTTTCTCTCTTTCTTTGGTCTCTCTATTGTTTCTTTCTTTCTATCGATTTCTTTCTTTTTTTCTTTCTCTCTTTCTTTTGTCTTTCTCTTGTTTCTTTCTTTTTTCTTTCTCTCTTTCTTTTGTCTTTCTCTTGTTTCTTTCTTTCTATCGCTCTCTTTCTTTTTTCTTTCTCTCTTCCCTTTTTTCCATTTTCCTTCTATCTTTTCGCTTTCTTCATTTCTCTCTCTCCCTCTCTCTCTCTCTCTCTCTCTCTC
>CM077103.1:30584759-30603639 GCA_039619505.1 Cimex hemipterus | reverse complement strand
CTCTCTCTCTCTCTCTCTCTCTCTCTCTCTCTCTCTCTCTCTCTCTCGTTCTTTTTTCTTTCTTACTCTCTTCCTTTTTCTCTTTCTTTCTTTGCTTTCTTTATAGAAAGTTTGAAATAACCTTAAAAGTGAAATATCTCGAATATAATTGAGCATCAAATTGAACATTAGAGACTTTTTTGACGTGAAGATTGACCTCCTGAATATTGTCCTCTGATTTAAACTAGAAATTTACTTTAAAATCATTTAAATTAATTTCACCTAGCTTTTGATCTATTTTTTAAATAAGTTGTTATTAGGTAATCGGTAATCGGTGCTATGGTTCACGTGTGATACCTATTGCTTAATAGAAGAATGAGGCCTGGGTTATTGCAGTTATTTGATTAAGGTGAGTGTCATTCGACTTGGCTCCTTTCCGATCGGTAAACATTACCAAATTCGTTCAGTGGGTTCGATTGCGATTTGATACCGTACAAAAGACATCTTTTGTCACGGGCAATTATTGTATTTTGGCTCGAAGAGAAAAACGCTTGTGCAAGTTGCAAGCGACTAAAAGTTTCCCTTCGAGGTCTGATCGTTACGTGAACTTGTTCCGCCCTACATCTCTATCTTACGCAAAAGATGTGGAAGTGAGCCGGCGACCAGCCTTGAGCAAATGGCTTATATTTATCCGGGTTGATTTTTTAAAAACCGTTTTCGACGTTCACTGTTAGGAAAACCACTGCGGACAATAAAAATGCGGTTTTTACCTTTTCAAATATACCCGTACTTCTTTTTTTTTTTTTTTCAGAACATTACGTTGACCAAATGTATGTTCGAAAACCTTTTATCGACTCTTAACAGCTAGTTTGGTTCCTTTGTTTATAAAGTTGTTAGATAAAAAATATAGGTTCACATTCATACCTAACGCAACTTTGCTCTTATTGTGTGGTGGGTAAGGGACCGTTAATCGATAATTATTCAGAAATCGTGAGATGCGGTCTGGTATGATGTAGGTTTCAGAAAAATATTTTCTTTACCATGCCAACGTTTCAATCTTTATTGAGCCCTGATGATGATCTTAATTAAGATCAAAACGTTGGCATGATAAAGCAAATGTTTTTCTGAAACCTATATCACACCAGACCGCATCTCACGAATTTCTGAATAATTTGCTCTTATTGATTCTCTAAATCTTAAATATATTTGATTGTCTCCTTGTCTAGAATATTTAATTTCATTATAATTTAAAAATGCCAACGAAACGTTTTTCTTTAGTGGTAAAGCAATTTGGTTCTTTCTCGTCCCCTAGTTCCAAAATATTGTAGTTATAAATTTGTTAAACAAACGGGTCCTCGCTGAGGAGGCGCTAGGCCGAAACACATTTCCGTAATTCAACTAACCCGCGATTGTAAACGGACCCAATACGTATTCCAGTGCAGATTCAATATAGTTCATCGACTCCCTGACCAACAACTAGAACAAAATTTGTTGCTTCATGCCATCTTTAATGAGAAGCCGAAACGCATATGGGTGAAACTTAAACCAGAAAACTAGATGAATCAGGTGAAACAATCAGTGTCAGTTCAAAATTCATCCACTAGTAGATCAACAAACACCACTGAATTTAATCTTGATTTCTTTTCTTGTAAGTTTTATCGTAATGGATAGTGCACTGTCAAGGACGATCCGTTCAAGCTCACGTTCAGGAAGTCCTTTCTCTCTCGGTCAACCGATCAGAAGGCAACTTGTGACACAAGCAGTTAGCACTCGACGCCGTGGCACACCCGTCACACCTCAATTGTCCTTCCACCGTAGAAATTTCCAAGTCCTATCGAACGCACTGACGAAATCTCGGCACCTTTCAAGGATAATCGTTGGCTAAGCACAGGGGGCCTGTTCTTAAATTTCTCGTGAAGAATGGCACGTATTATTGCATTCGTCCCGTTCGATTATTACCGATTAATTGTGTGGGTGTGTTCCAATACTCGTTCGTTCCTTACTAGCCTACTTTTCAGAAAACGCAAAAAACTAAATTTTTGTACAAGTACGTTTTCCTTTGAGGAAGATATTAAAGTTCTGATATATTTACTAACAAAGAAGGATAATTAAAGAGATAAGGTTTGAGTTTAGTTTCAAATGAAGAGTTAAGAACACAAGCAGCTCCGAATTTCGAACAAAAATATCCCTGTTCTAGTTAATTACCATCAATTGGTCGATGATTGTTTCAGTTCCTCAAAAAGGATCCAAAATCCTTTTTTTCTTCTCCTCAGTAAAGAACTTACTCTTACCAACTCTTCCTCGTTGAAGACAATAAAGCAATGATTCAGTTACACGACAGTCGTTTTAGTGAATTAAGAATGCAAAATTACTTTCTGCTGGGTTCCAGGTCATATAGGAGATGAGGGAAACGAAAAAGCAGACATCTTGTGTGTCTCAAGTCGATGAGAAATTATTCCGCAGATGGTATGGAGAAGATTTTGGGCTAATCCCCCTCCATCATATGATAACTTAAATGGAGAAACAATAAGAGGCTAATGAGGGAACATCATTCATGGCCACCAGGGATGAGATGAACAGAATATTAGTCCCAGGTACCATTAAATAACAGGAAAATGGGATAAACCCCACTGCTGATAACTGGATGTTAATGGATCTTGAACGCAAAAGGCAGGAATGTTCGACCCTGGAAGCAAATATTCAGACCCTACAAGAAAGTACACCAATTTCAATGCAATTAAGAGATGTACTAAGCTAAACTTAAACAAAGAACATAACCAGGCAGCCATCAGAGCACTAAGCTCAAACTTTATTAGCTCAAAGATGGTGGTGAATTGCAAAATAAAATTAAATAAATGAGGTAGCAAATTAAATGCTGAGCCCTAGATAAACGAGCTGATAGGGCCTGAACCTTTTTGTGGTATGGAAATTCCTAGAAAACCTCCTAGTGAATTTGGAAGGGAAGGAATAACAGAATGCATCAGAGGAAGCAGTAAAAGCTTCTTAACACAGAATGATATTAAAAAACATTCGTATAATCCAACATGGTCCTGCAGATTCTGCAACTAGAGGAGACCTCAATGCACCTGCTCTCAAACTGCAGTACTTGCCACAGGAGGAAATGCTTTGGAATGTACAACATAGCCGTAGAAGCAATTCAACCATTGAACCGCACACCTACTAATCAAATCTCTTGATGGACTAGGACTCATCAGTAGGCTATAGGTACAAAATGGGTTACAATAGCTCTCAAAACGTGCAGTATAACACACAACTTGAATATTACATCTTACATGGCAGGCGACGAATACCTACTCACTGTGGAACGTCTAAATGTAACAGCCACAGAATGATGGATTAATGTATTATATTTACAACATATTTTATATTTCATTCCAACTGATGATGTGCTATAATAACAGACAACCTTTTCAATTACATTAAATAAACCTAAAAATTAGAATAACCTGAATGTAATTTTTTTTGCACCACAATCTTGTTATTGTTAAACAATGGAACTGATCATAAACTGTGTTTTTGTGCCACAGGATAATATTTTTTTGAAATAAATAATAAAGCAATATCCTATTAAATTACTAGACCAGGAAGGAAAATGCTAACAAATGAAATATACAACTATCAATATATATAAATATAAATGAAGAAGGATCGAGATCAACTTCAAAAGGTGGATCAGTCTGTTGTCAGGTAACAGAACAGGTATGTTTAAAGTTTAGCTCTATGTCAGTCCTAAATTGCAATATAAAAAAATACTGAAATATAAATTAAGGGAAATCTTTTAAAGTTTATGATATTTGTGCATTTGTAAGAAGTGATTTTAGTTTGCATGACATTTTGTGATATAAGTTACGTTGTGCTCCTATAATTAAAATTAGTAGAAAACTCATGAGTTTTAGGGTCACCAAAAGGTTTTCGGTTGAGATGAGGAGTTGGTGTCCGAGCCAATCGAAGCCACAATAGCTCAAGTGGTTAGAGCAGCGGTGAATTCAGCTGATGGCTGTGGGTTTGAATTCCACTTCTAACTTTTTCATCTCAACCAAGACCTTAGTTTAAAGGTATAATTAATTATTTTAGAAATGCACCTTCATCATTTTTTGACAAATGTTCGACCTTTATTTCAGTCATCTTCAGGGCCTGAGTGAATTACAACACACGTGTTCATTGTTAAAAATACAATACAAATGTAAATATAAATTGTGAAACAAACATTTTATACTCACATAAAGTGTGGTGCTATTCTTACGGTATCAAAAACGTGTTTTTCTAAAAATTCATTCTTGAGTGCTCATCATGACTTCAACAGATTATTTAACAACCGGTCACTAAAAAGCATACAATATAATTAATTTAAAAAACTAGATCAACCTGTGTATTAATTTTAACGCATTTTTTTTACTGTTTTGATCAAGTTTGTGATACACATGTTTAATTCTTATTCTCTTTTTACCTATCTTTTTCACAACAGAGGTCATATCAGCCTGCAGGGTGCCAATGTAAATTTATATATTTATGTAAGTACCTGGTAAACTCTCCCATCAACAAAATTTAATTTCAACAAATATTTTATTTAAAAACATATTAAATAAATACGTATTTTTTATTTTATGTAATATTATTTTTTTATTATTATTAATATTTATATAAAGTTTATGTACATTCTGTTTTATTTTATGGGTAATATCTTTCTTTTTCAATTGTAAAGTAGACCTATGTAGACTGTAATTACATATCAATAAATAAAAATGAATTATTTTCACTGCGAACTTTTTAAATATTTTTATTTGTATCTTTGTTATAAACCTAAAACTACAGTAGACACCATCCCATTGCTGTTAACATAATTATGTTTGATTTATGATATGTAGTATTTAATTTTTTTCCAATAAGACATGTTATTTATGTATTGAATTAATCTTTTGTCCAACGACCAACTAGACCTTGCTGACTAAGAAGTCACAAATGATAAAAAGTTTTTTTATATTAATTTACCAGAACCAACAAAGCTGTTCATTTACATTTTTTACTTTTTCATTATAGGAAATGGTGTAATAATTTAGAGGTAATGATAAAGTTAGAAGATTGCATATAATTCCAAAAGCTGCTATACAAATGTACAAGTTTGAGTTCATAATAATATTTGATATATTCAATTGAATAGAAATGAAAAGAATTCTCAGAATTCTAAATATATATAATTTTTTAACATCATAAAAGGCCCCATCATGTACTTGCAGATTTCAAAAATTATTTCCAATAATTAAAGATAAATTATTACATAAGAATCAATAAAATACTCACTCAAATATTTAAAAAATTAAAAATCTAATAATTTGATTTTTAATATAACCTTTAATTAAACTTTCAGTTTATTTATTTTTTAATTACACTGCTTTAGTTTAAAATTAACTCCCAAACAAAGGAAGAATTAATTTTATAACCAGACATAGATTATTTTATCATCTTTTTTTCTACAACAGGAACTTTTTTTCTCAGATCCCAAATAAAATCATTTAGATATTAAAAATTATTTAACAAGGCAGTAAATAGGTAAAGAATCAAAATGTCAAACAATAATAAAAACAATTCAAAATTAAAAATGTATTTAAACAAATACATTAACTTACTATTAACATTAAACAGATTTACAAATGAAAATATAATTTATGCTCAACAATTTGCAAAAGTTTACAATATGTTTTGATAAAATTTTTTACAAATATTACAATTTTTCTAGTTTTGTTCAGTGTTTTTTTGCAGCCTTTTCGGAATTTTTTTTAGGACTAATCGGATTTTTGGTCTTTGGTTTCACTACAATTTCTCGTTCGGCATCGCCGTGTTGATGTAGTTCACCTTCTGTTTCTGTTCCACTTCCATCTTTGCATTTACTTTTGGGCGGGGACTGACTAGTCGTGTCTATGCTAAGGTTTGTTAGCTTGGAAGCCACTTCGATTTCTTCTTTAGTCAAAAATATTGTTGCCAATGGAAATAGAACGTGGCACGCTTTTCTGTACTGTTCTACAGTTTCTTCACAACAGCCTAAATCTTTCTTCAAAGAGCTGAGGATTTCAGCACACATTTCGATAGTCCTAGACTTTAAACCGTCATCGAGGGAAGTGACTAGTTTTACAGCTTCTTTTTGCCTTCCTGGTTCCAATAGGTACATTACCCTTCCACCTTGAAACAAACAAGCCAAATCATCCTTTCTACTGTTTAAGAATTCTTTATTTAAATCTGTCAATGATTTCCCATTTAAAATTGGGGCAATCACTCTATCAATGACAGCTAATTTGGTTTGAGAGATTGATTTCTGCTCCTTCCATAACTTAATTTGTCTGCAGAAATGAATAAGGGTGTAATGAACAAGAGGGTGTTCTTTGTTTGTATTCCAAGCCCTCCTCACACTGCGCAGCATAAGGAGGGATTTATTCATCCTGCGGTATACTTCATAAGAGAGAAGATGAGTTTCAACATTGCCTGAAGCTAGCTGCTGAAGTGGTTTTAAAAACTTTATAGCTTGTTCTAAAGGTTTTGCATCTTTTTCCAATTTATCGGGAACAAGTTCAATTTTCTTGATGGCATCCGGATCTGTTGTTTGGCGAGTCTTGCTATGAGGCTCACGTTTTTCCGATGGGCTCGGCTCATTGGCCTTGAGATTCTCTGCTTTCTTCAGGGCTTTTCTCTGCTTATTTTTTAACTTTTTAAGCTCTGCTGGATCTAAATCGACTTCTTTGTTATCGACTTCTTGCTCCACCTTTTCTATTGGTCTGTCATACAGCTTAAGGTAAATATTGATTGCACAATGAGCGGCTTTTTGGTAAAAGCGATGCGATCGTATGACATCTTCTAATCTCAAAAGGTTAACGTAAGATCTCAGAGTCATCTTTTTAAGGCAGTAATAATGGAAATCACACTGGTCATCGATGATTTGCGTGAAATTTCTGTCAATCTCATGGCACTTTTTCAAAGACTCACCCCAGTTTTCCATTCTCTGGTAAGCGAAGGCACATTCTTGTTGAAAAGACATGCATTCGATGTCATTCAGATAACTGAAAACATCTTCACCCTCAGTTGTAAAATTAGAACAAACATTGACAGCCTCTTGAATCATATTAGCGCGTATCATATATTTAGCACATTTAGAGTTGATATATCTGTCTGCAGTATCAAAAGATTGAGCTTCATCCATCCATTTACAAGCTTCATAAACATCACCCGCATGCTTGTAAATTTTGGCCTTCGCCACATACAATTCAATAAGAGTCGGAGTATGGTCGATGGCTATATTAATGTATTTAAGGGCTTCTTGTGGCATGTTTTTATTATCGTAGTGTTGTGCGAGGAAATAGTAAGTCCACAGTAAAGCTGTCACAGGTTCACGTTCTTTTTCATTTTCACTAAACGTCCCATTCTTTTCTAAAGATTGTTTATAACCTAAAACCAAATTTTCCATCAGTTTGGCTTTAAATGGATCTTTGTATAATGATCTGATGTCGATGAACAAAGAGGGAATTCCTTTTATCAAACCAGCCCTCAAGTAACTATCAACAGCCATTTTAAACTTCTCACCGTCGGTGTAATTCAATAACAGCCTTTTGGGCGTGCTTGACTTTGGAAATTTCTTTATGTATTCTTCAATGATTTGCACCCTGTCTTCGTTGCTTTTTGAATTTCTTGCTTGGGATAACATATCATAATAATTGACATTATCCGGATTTCTCTTAAGAAGCTTGCAAATCTGCTTGTCAGCTTTATGCCACTGGTGCACTTTGAGATACAGTAACGAGAGTATCTCCTCTAGGGATCGCTTGTCGCAGATCTTATTCTGTTGTTTCACCAGATGATCTATCGCACCATTGATATCTCCTGACTCTTGCAGTAGCATGGTCTGGTAGAGCAGGATCTCGCTCAGCTCAAATTCATCTGTGACAGCTTTTCCGAAAGAGTCCAACGTTTTCAACGCCATATCAAAGTCTTTCAGAAGGTGGCATGCGACAGCGTAGCCGACCCAGGAAGTCCGCTGCGTTGGACGCAATCTGAAGATCTGATACGTACTCTCTCTGAACCCATCCAAGTCTCGCATCTGGATCTGAAGGAGGCTCAGGTCGCGCAATATCTGGAAGTTCTCCTTGTCGATCTTCAACGCGTTCCGGTAACATTTGATCGCCTCGTCGTACTTTTTATCGCTCCTTTGTAAAAGTCCGAAAACGTGCCAGCAGACGGAAGACTTCAGATCGTTTTTAAGTCCTCTTTTCACGTACTCGTAGGCGTCTTCTTTTTTGCCGAGCCCGTTCAAAATAAGCCCTTTCATCGCTAGCGTCTCCCCGTGATCGGCGAACTTTGCGTTCGCGAGGATCTGCTTTGCGAATTTAAGTCCGTTTTTGTACTGTTTCTGTTCGTAGCACTTGACGACCCGCTTGTACAAGGCGTTTTCTTTCGGCGGGAGCGAGGAAGACATAGTTCAGCCTTTTATTCTCTTAATTTACTTTTACAATAACCGATGAAATTTACTTTTTGTGACTTACCGAAACGACCCTTTCTGTCATGGAATTCACCGATTTGTCTCTTTTCGAACAAACTCCACTTCACTGGACCTATCTATTTTGAAAAATGTATGCTAAAGTGTTCTTTCAGTACATGTCAGAATTTAACACAAACGGACGGTTTTTCTCAGGCGAACCTAACCTTCTGACTTTCTGTTTCTGAGACACAGAGCGCCCGACAGCTGAGTCCAGGTTCTTCAATAATTGTTCGTTTTTAAATCCTTTTACTGACCATCTGCACTTTGATTTTTATAAATATAAAAAAATCATTTTAGTACATTTCAAATCTTTAATATGTCGTTTCTAGCGATCATTGTCGTTCAAATCATCTCCGAGTATAGAAACTGTTTAAAAATTAAAAATATACTTATGCTTTGTAGCGTTCATCTTTCTAAACTTCTTTTTAATGGAAAAATTATTTATTAAGAGTAAATGTAAATTTAGGACAAAAAACGAAATTGTGGAGGGGCGCCTTCCAAACTTTTGAAATAGTTTAATGGTGGCCTTGCAAAGTCCGCCCTTTTTCAAACTTCAACCTGTCAATTTTTTTATCTTTTTACTCTACAACGAATTTTTGGCGAAAGCATGAACTCTTTATGCGACCCAAAACTTACTTCAACCTGGGAGAACGAAGTTTTTTGAATACAACAGGCTGAAACTAAGGCGAAATCAATCACATTTGCAGCTTGGCAGATTTGACTGATGACTTCATTAACTATACACTTTTAAATTTGAATATTGTAAATTTGGAACTACATACTGTATTAATGTAATGTACAAAGGAAACACAGCTGGAGGTCGTAATTAAATTGTAGGGTAAATTTAGATAAACTTGTTTCACGAACTACCTCTACAATATTATATTATATATGTACATTTTAACTTTAAATATCTAAAGATTTATTGTATGGTAAAATGCATGAAAAATAAAAAGTAGTCACACAGATGTAACATCCTTTGGAAAGTTGGTAGTTAGAGGCTTCTCCTTAAGCCCAGACATCCGGGTTGTTCTTACAAAACTAAAACAATATCAAGACTAAGGTGTAAAAGTATTATTTAAATAGATTTATAGCCTCGCTAGAATAAGTGAGAATGAAAATGAGGACTGAATGGCATTATGTTATGGCACCCGCAGCGAATTGGTTGTTATAAGTAGAAGATATAATTTCACAGCAGTACTTACAAATCATAATCGAAGGATATGTAGTGCCATTTGCCCCCAACACCGGTGAAAGATCCCTGCTGCCAAGCCCCATAAAGCACGAATCGTGGATGACTACCTGGAATTGGGTGCTTGGTGTGGCCAGCTCGAATTCCAGATTTGAACCCAATCAAGCACATTTGGGACTCAGCAGTTCATGGCTCTTTTATTTTAAGCGACGTTTCGGACTTATTACAGTCCTTCATCAGCCAAAACATTGACGATATGGGGATTGTGAAAATGAAAAAAAAATTCCATCAATAATATGGACCTTCGTTTTAACTTTTTTAATACTTTAATTTCTAAATTTTAATCAGTAAATTGCATAAACATCTTTTCATTTTCACAATCTCCATATCCTAAATGTTTTGTCTGATGAAGGACTGTAATAAGTCCGAAACGCGCTTAAAATAAAAAGTTATGAACTACTGCGTTTTCATTCTCTGGCCCCGACGCTGACAAATTTCTCCAATCACGTAATTTGGTTATTTTCTGTATTTATTGTCTCTTATGTGTTTTGTTTAATTTTTATATGTTTCTGAAAGTTC
This sequence comes from Cimex hemipterus, assembly GCA_039619505.1. Lineage (NCBI taxonomy): Eukaryota > Metazoa > Arthropoda > Insecta > Hemiptera > Cimicidae > Cimex > Cimex hemipterus. The sequence goes on along the minus strand of CM077103.1, from coordinate 30,593,350 downwards.
TAAAAAAGTGCCTTCTTAAGGAATTTAACGTTCTTTTCATTTTTTTTTTTTTTTATTTCCCCAAAATGAATAGTTCAAGAGCTACCCATTACACTTGTGACGAAACCGTAGAGGTTAAGAAAAATAAAATATTGAACATTTGCGAAAGGGTTGGATCATGGTTCATATGAACGTTTTGGTTGCATTTAAAGTGTAGACACACCTGACAAAATTTGTCCCACGAATAGCGAATCATCCTGTATGTACCTTACTCAGATAAAGGACGGACAGTTCCTCACTGATGATGGCGCAATGCCGAACACGTTCGAGTAACTCAGAGAAAATCCGCGACTGGAAACACACCCCTGGGCCGGTTCAAGTCTGTATACTCGCAAGCAAACATTTCTGCTCTTTTTTGCTTTTTTTGGTCATTGCTTGATAATCAAAAGTTGTATCCATTATTTTTGTTACATTTCATTTCTTTCGTAAAGACAAGATATTAGCATTTTTCTAAAAATTTGGAAACCAAATAGTGAATGGTGAAATTTGAAAGTTATCCCTATGTAATTGCCCTTTCTAAAAGAATGCGAAAGGACATTTTTTATATAACAGCCCAGTTGGCCGGCTGAATAAACAACGTTAAATTATCCACACAAAAAAGGTAAACTCAACCATGAAAGCAAACTGGAGGGCAGCACGGATTTAATTCTCACGACAGGACGGCCCCCGGGCGGCTTTATGTTATATCACCTTAATTATCCCCAAGGGCCATTGTCCCTTCTTGTTGCAATTTGTTAATTTCAATTTTCCAGCTAAAACTATGAAAAAACACATTCAAAGAGTGTATGAAATGTTGAAGCAGTAAAAGTCAAAAACCTACAGCTTTATGGAGTAAGGACCAAGGACGGCCCCTTGTAACAAAATACTGCTTGCTATTGTTTTATCTCCTACACCATCTGGTTTGTAAAAGGTTTCTGATTTATTTAATTAATAGAAATTTTTTTAATGTGTTCATTTCCCCTACACATACCACATGTTGTTATTCTAAGCTACAGAACAGAAAATTGCTTGCATTTCTCGCAAGAAAAATATAACAGCGCTTTTTTTTAAGGCGGTATCTTTCACCGATCACTCTCATTCAAACACGGTCAGACAAACATTCAACGGTATAAAATTTTGAGCAAATCCTATATTTTATTATGAATTCCAAAAAAATTTAGAAAGCGAAAAAGTGCTGTCCGAAACAGATACTGGGATCATAACAATAATTATTATTATTAATCTGGGATTAAATTGATTAGTGTACCGTCAGCATTAAGGGTAATTTAGGGTAATAAACAAGAAGAGAGGACGTTAATAAATATTGAAAATGATAAGGGTCCTAAAATTGCACCTTGAGGAAAACCAGACTTAACAGGAAGGTCAGGGGAGTTTATTAGATAGTTTAACGTGTTTACGTCTTGATAAATAAGGACATAAATTTAGAGCTAAAGGACGAAAAACATACATTTGCTATTAATCACGTGGTGTGAATAAAAAAGTTAAATCGCAGACAAAATGAACAACACACATAAACGAACCGATGAATAGAAAATAGAGCCGAAATTTTTAATCAAAAAGGAATCGAAATCATAAAAGGACGCATGTCATGGGCCGTGTACACACGGATTCGTCGTCGTCGTCGTCAGGGGGGAAGAGCTGGAGAGGTGGGAAAGGTCCTGGCCACGTGGTATGTGTTGCGTAAGAGAAGAGCTCTTCCAACATCATGCCATCCTGTCACATATGTGAAAGATGTGACTTTGGTGCGACGACGCGTGGTACGCAATGTGTGGATGCATGTAAAAAGTACAAAGCCCCCCTTCTTTGCACGGGGGGGGGGGGGGGGGGATTCGTAAAGCTAACATCCCCTAATGAAGACCACCCTTTGAAAAGATATTCTATTATTCTACATCGCTTTTATCTGACTGCATTTCTTGTACCGTTTTAACCTAATACTCTTATAATAATATGTAAACAACAAATGATTTATTTTTAATATTATTCTAACCAATTAAGGCATAGAATAAGTTGATTGCACTACAAAGTATAGTTCATAAAACAACAAAATGAAAAAACGATACAAATAAAACAAAAAATATTGAAATTTAGTCAAAAGAAATTGTATAAAATAATAAAGTAGTAAAATAAAAAATATAATAACACATCAAATAAAAGTTAAATTGAGAGGAGACTCCTTAAATCTGAACCTTTTACGCAGAATATAAAATTATTATTGATTTTTTTAAATTGAACATAATTTTAATTCAAAAGCCCCCCAAAAATCCCAACCTTTAGACTTAACTACCAGAGTCCTCTGATGCTAAAAATGTAATTAAACGAATGGGGTGGTGTCAGTGGACTGAATCAGTAAAGAAGCTTAAAAGTGCTCTTAAGGAATAACTGACCTTAGAAGAGGGGGTTTTCCTCACCCGACTAAGGATAGGCCATGTGAGGCTGACACAGACACTTTAAAGCCAAGGCCAGCATAGTCTAGCATGTAGACCACCTAATTGAAGTTTGAATTCTTTGGCTCTATTTGGAGAAAACATAAGAATGCCACCCAATATGGTGATGAGGATACTTGGAACCAGAGTTTGTGCTTCCAAGGCACTGCAGTCCTCTGGCTTATTGTAGTTACTTAGTTCAGTGCAATAGACTCAATCCTTCTTATTAGAAGTAGGTCATTGGCTATTGCTGTTACAATTTCATTTCCTAGAATTTTTTTGTATGTTTAGGTTAAATCTCCATTGAACCATTGCTTCACATTCAAAGATGGCTGTTTTGTTTCTCAGATGCCAGTTACTGGGTAATAGTTCTATCACTCCTCTGAGTCTAGCCCTCTCCAATTGAAGCAATGAATTTGCCAGTCTTGGTGAGGGCTGTCTCATCACACGTTTACTGTGTCTAGTGTCACTAGTTTATTCACCCAATATGAGATTTTTTCTTCAGCATGACAGTGATTATGTGTCCTTCCGATTCTTGGATGAAACAGGGTTGTTTTATTGGATAATGCTGTTATCATTATCCAATAAAATATTCTAGTGCAAATTGAGAGTGAATGAATTTATTAGCATGAATGTATAGTATGAGAGGATTGATGGCGTAATATTGAGTCATCGACCCTGAATTAGGTTAGTTATGTAATAGGTTTATTAGGCAATCACCTAGATGAGATGCTACACCAATGTGGGAAACATAATTAAGCAGTTGGTTGGAGAGTGTTGCTGATCCAGATGGGAGCCATGGTTGGACAATTCAAATTAATAACGCCGAATTTAGTGTTGAATGATTGTCACAAGGCCAAAAATATGTAGTAATGTGCATAAGTTGGGGTTGCAACAACCAGGCGCATGACATCCTTCTTCGTTGGTCCAGCTGCAGTTTGGGACCCCCCCCTGACTTTTATAAAAAGGGATGATTTGTTAATCAAGTCACTCAAGGCAAGAACCTCACTTCAGGAGACAATATGGAACAAAAGCAGCCACACGTTGTTAGCAGACATGCCCACCATATGATTCGAGATTCAGCGAACAAGAGCCAGTGAGGGACCAGCCATTGCGACCCATCAAATCGAGAAACCAGAAAGGAGCAGGGGTTGCTAATCATGGCACCCTTGTTAATCCACTCAACCCAGATTTAGTTGTGGCTGACTTTTTAGATTGTTTTGTTGTTTGTGACATTTAAGACGTAACTATTTTAAAATAAATGTCAAAAAATACACTCTCTGATTTGATTCTAGGTCCTCCCCTTCCCTTACACAAGAAAAAATAGTGAAGTGCTTACACCGACTGCTCTTATTGCTTAGAGAAAAGCAAGCGACAAAAAAATTATTCTTAACATGCCACTTACACCACACCATTCTTTTTCCCATATGCTGAATACCTATTATTACCTACTATCGATCAACATAAAGGAAATCCCACTCCAAATTCGTAAACCATTGCACATCTTAAGTTAATAATTTCTCCTCAAAATCCCCGCATATTGACGAATCATTGGCCTTGTGATCATTTGGAGGAAAAACGTGGGCTTCAAAGGACAAGGCCATAGTCGGAGAGATCACTTGATATTCATTGTGGATGACTCGCATGCATGCAATCGCAAAATAAAAAAAAATAATAAAAAATGGTTTGTCTAGATTTTCTACAAACCTCTTAGTGTACAGAAAACTGACCTAAAATCATATTTTTAAATTACAAACTTTATTAATTAGTAAAGTCAATTCACAAAAATGCAATTTTCAGGCCTCAGGTGGTATAATAAAGCAACTGTTCAAAAATATATCACAACATTTATACTTTACAAAATTTTACAATATTTTTAAAAATTAATAACTAAAATATTTCCCTGTACAAAAATATTTACATTTCAAAAATTGACCTTAAAAAGCCCTACGAAAGGTAATGCGCAGTCATTGCTCTCATAAAACGCCCTTTTCTTATGTTTTCAGCCTCCCTTTTAATCTCATCGTTGTTGTTGGAGTTCAATTCAAGGAGACCAATGGTTCTGATCTGAAACATACCATTAAGAGACAACGTACTCTCCCACCTCCCGAACTTTGCACCTACCACTTTTTGTTTTCTGTGATGCTCCCCTCGTTTGGTATGTAAGTGGATGAGAAACTCCAATATATTTACATCCCAAATGCAATCGTAGTAGGAATCCATCGAATCGTTGCAGCACCCTTCGGAAAGGCTCTTGAAAGCTGTCGTGTAATCGACATCTTCCAAGAACTGGCACAATATCCCAGCCTTAAAAGAAAAAAAAAAAAAAACCTGTAATGAATGTGGAATGGATAACAGCATGATTTATACCTGTGTATAGCATTGCAATGCAGTGCAGGAAGCTATCATTCTCTTATAAACGTGATCCTCTATTATGTTTTTATGCAACGGCCTTGAGAAATAATCCGTTCCAGCTATGGCTGCTTCTATGTAACTTTTGAGAGCAGCAGAATGATGACCGTTCGCTTCAATTTAAAATATTAATTAAAAGATCAATCAAGTAAAGCTTAAACGTTCTTACCAAAGTGAAGATCTCCCTTTAGTTTCAACCAGGGTACATTATTTGGAGCTTGTTTCAAAGCATGTTCCAAAACCTCCATTAAAACTTCAGAAACGTACTTCACATTGTACTGATTTGTGCTGAAAAATAATTGCAATTAAAAATCTGCAATAAGAGGCAACAATCTGACTTCATACTTTTTTATTGTATTTGGCCAAACTTGAGTCAACTGTGCGTACAGTTCCAACTGTGGTTGATCAGCAATTAGAACATTATGCAATTTTGCCAGTAAAGAAATTACAATAACTAACGCATTCAGTTCAACTATTACACACAAGGCCTGTGCTATTACAGGTGGAGCATCTCTTCGTTTCTGGTTATATGTAGCAAACATTGCTAAAACTGAAGAAAAACATTAAATTTATAAATAGTGCTAAATTGTACCAGAAAATGAAATCTTTAAATATACTTTTATCCCAGGCATCCGTGGATATTTTTTTATTGTACTTATTGATGTCTTCACAGGCTGCTGCTATAGCTGTGTAAAGATCACCAAGAGCAACAGAATGTTTGATCTGTGGTGTGGCAACTAGCGCCGACCACTGCCCAGTGTTTAAAAGCGTCAAGGCGCATTCTTCTCTCAGCGTCACTCTCGGAAGACACCCTTCGATTTTAATAAGAACCTGTATACACTTTTGCCCGAGGCCAGACCAATCTGTAAATTGTAATTAATTATCCTTCTTGAATTTTCTTCTTGACCAAATTCAATTAATTTCAACCTACCTAATCTCTTCGCAGGCCACTCGGAATGAAATTCGTGGATCTCGATTAAAAGTATTTCCCAGGAAATGAGTTGAATTATTTTTGAAGTCGCGTTCTGGTTTGGAATTTCTTTGGAGATCTTATCGATCGCTGCTCTCATCAGAGCTTTAGCCTGGCTGTAATTCTAAAAAAAGAATGGTTATATTGGGCTGGTGCAAAAATAACGCAGGCAAAACTATACTTTTTAATTTTTATAAAACAAAGAAAATCTATTTATTTCCCGTCACATCTTTGACAACGTGTAATAAGCGCTTTTTATTTTGCTGACGTAAAAATATTCAACACCCATAAAATCATGGAAGGCATTTTCAGCTTCACCGCATTTTCGAAATATTTATCCCTTAAGAAGTAATCAAAATGCCTTAGGGGGCAGCAATAACCAACTGGTTGAAGCGTCATACTTTTGGCTAGTAAATCCTGCAGTCATGGGTTCGATCCACATTGGACTTTTTTCTGACACCTAAGGGACTAGTGGCGGCAAATGAAAGCAATTCACATGGCACTCATCAATGGTCTGGGGTGGGATCAGATTTCAGCGACCCTGAATTTGGTCCCAACCCCCTTGATTTTTTTTTATATTTTTTTTTTTAATGGAAGAACACTGGCACACCTGGAGCTCAATTCACAAGTGTGTTGCAAACTCCCAAAGAAATGGAGCCAGGAATAAAATACTATAAGCTGTACAGCTACAGTGTTCAAGATCTCCTCCTCCACTTCCTGGTATCCATTGTATATTTAAAAAAAATTAAAGTTCCTAAACAACTGGAATTGAGGGCAAGAGGTTGGGTGAATATGTAGAGTGTGGTAAGGTGTCATAACTAAAGTCCTTAAGTTAAATTTCTGCAGGAGTGGCAATGTGACAGTGGTGTGGTGTTTTCGTGAAGAAGAATCAACCCCTTACGGTGAAAAAAATTAAAATAAAATAAAAAAATATAAAAAAACATGTCTTTCTGTGAGAAATGGTAATATGGCTGCTGTGGTGAATGTGAAGATAAAAAGTTAATAATAAATAATATTTTATAATACCTCTATTTTATCCAATTCGTATGCTTTGGCAAGAAGGACAAAAACGTAATGCTGAAGATTCCCGCCACCAAGACTTACGATTGCATTAGATAGAGACACTGGGATTTCCCACTAGAAAAACAAGACAAATAACATTACAATAATAACATTAGAAAAGCAAGGTGAAAATGTAGGAATATTACTTACATTCCTATTCAATTTGGTCATATTGATATTCATGTTCCTTGCCGTCAGTTTGGAAATGGCTGTTTCAATGTCGGTAGAATCATAACTTGTTGTCAAAGTTCTTTCTATTGCAGCCATACGTATGCTAGGGGACTCTATACAAAGACATAATTACTTTCCGTAGTAGACTAAAATGTTTAAAATTACTCACTGTGTTTGCTTGCTAAAGACAGACTAGTTTCAAGATCCATATTTAGTATCTCAGGCACAGGATCGGTATAATCGGACTCAACGGCCGAATTTATTTCTTCCTCGGACAGGAGCTCTTTGGTTGTTTCAAGCTCCACTAATTCCCTACATGACAAATCGCCATTAACAAGAGTTGTCCCGACCAAATATTTCAATCGGTTCCTTTCTACCTCTGAACTCCTCGGTATAACTGGTATTAACGCCTAAATAAAAACAAAACAAAAATGCGTCACAATAAGTTTTAATTAAATGAATATAGTTTAATTACATTTTGCAACGCTATCGGTGTAACTTTGGGAGCTTGCCATGACCCTCCTTCCAACGCCCTTCTGACCATATTCGAAGCTTGGATTTGCACGAGAGCATCTCTGTACACAGTTATTTTTCTAGCTGCTATTTCAGATGTTATATCGAGTTCGAGGCAATCACGATACAACTGAGGAATCTCTTTTGTTAAATTGTCCTTTTCCAAAATTTTTTCTATACTCTAAACAAATGAAGTCAGCATGTGGTAGTGAAAATATACAGATTTAATAAATTTACCATGTACTGCTGAGAAACAAGCTTATGAAATTGTTGGACTAAAGATGGAGTGTGCTGTGTTCCCTTTGAGATACCTAAAGCTAAACACTGCCCTGCGATCATTTCAGCTGTAACTGTAGAATAGGGCTCGTGATCTTCCGGTTCGTTAGCTTTCCATTTGCTAAAAGCTGTACAACACATGTCCAAAGCTTTCGCCGCTTCTGAATATATCTCTCTGAACATGAGATACTTTGTCAAATCCATGAGGAGCTAAAAGAAAAGAAAGAAAAAAAAAATTATTATAACATTTTTTTATAATTCCTCATAGTAAATGCTTTGGTTATAGTACACACAAAGAGCTCTAGACAATAATGGAGATTAAGTAAATGCATCAATATTGGTCATGTAGTATGGTGTGTAAGGCCATAGATTCTTTTTAAATTTAACTTTATTTAAGAATTAGAAGTTCAAATTGAACTTTGGTATAGGATGTGAAAAATATCAATTAAAGTGAATTTGATTTCTCTTAAATATTTGCTTTTTATATCATTCTGAAATTTTTTGTTTGTTTTAGTTTAGTGATGATGAAGAGGATACAAAACGTGTGCTTCGGTCCACAAAAGAGAAACGTTATGAGGAGTTAACAAACAATATTAAACAAATCAGGAACTTCAAGAAAATCAAGGATATGAGCAGCATGTTAAACAGTAATTTTTTTTTTTTTTTTTTTTTTTTAATACATTCTCTTATTACATTCTCGTACATACATACATCTCATATATACA
>CM077103.1:30571501-30584749 GCA_039619505.1 Cimex hemipterus | reverse complement strand
AAGTAAATAAAAACGATTTCAAATTTACAATAAAAAAAAAATTAATCCAAATACCTATATAACAATAAATGTTTAGAACTACCGATAAAGAAGAAGAGGAGAAGAGAGAAAAGAAGAAAGAAAGGAAAGATAAAGATAGGAAAAAGGTTAAAAAAGATGAAGAAGAAGACGGTGAAGGAGAATGGGAGACAGTCAAAGGAGGTGTTGCCATTCCATCTGTAAGTTTTGAACATAAAAACTTACATATAATTATTTTTGCATGATAATGGATCTTTTATTTTAAAATTTAAGGAAAAACCAAAAATGTTTGCAAAAGATGCTGAGATTGATATGAATCTTGTACTGAAAAAACTTGGCGAGATTGTTGCCGCCCGTGGTAAAAAGCGTACCGATAGGAGGGAACAAATCGAGCTGCTCCATGAACTTGCCACAGTAGCTGATGCCCATCATTTAGGGACAGCGATCAACATCAAAATCAAACTTGCTATTATCTCTTCAATTTTTGACTACAATCCTAAAGTTTCCGATGCAATGAAGCCTGAATATTGGGCCAAGTAAGTAATTTTTGTTAAACAAGAGGAAACAATTGTAAATATTTATTCCAAATTTTTTTTTTATGATAGACTTTTGGAGAGGATATCTGAAACACTGGACCTTCTTTTGTCCACAAATGATATTATAATTGGTGAGAACATAACTGAGGAAGGGGAATGTTTTGATAAACCACCTTATAGAATTAGAGGGTGCATCTTGATGGTGGTCGAACGCCTGGATGAAGAATTCACCAAACTGCTCAAAGAGTGTGACCCGCATTCTAACGAATATGTCCAAAGGTAGTCGAATATCGCACGTCCCAATCCGTACATAGTTCCAACCAATTATTATTTACAGGCTGACAGATGAAACGAGAGTTTGCGCTATTATCGACAAGGTCCAGATATTCCTCGAAAGGCAGGAAGTCCCTTCAGACCTTTGTCGTATTTATTTGAGGAAAGTCGAACATCTGTATTACAAATTCGATCCGACTGTTATTCAACAGAAGAAGGTAGAAACATCTGCACTTTTCAAGCTATCATAATTATAACAATGTTTAATTTGATTTAATGGTCACTTTTTCCCTTTGGAAACAGGAACAAGAAAAAGACAAGGAGGTGTTCGGCTCATACCTCCAGAAGCTTGGCGAAGTAAGTTTTACATTTAATTAGTATTTATTTAGCCATTACCATTTTATTACCATTTATTACTGGCTCCTCTTCATATCGTTGATAAAATCACCTGCGGGACCTGGGGCTCAGCTGAGATATTCTCCTGTAGCCGCTTTGTCTCCAAAAATAAAATAATCAGACATCACTCTGTTTGTCCTTTCCTTTTCAGGAAACAGATAGTAAACCATCATGGTAAAATAACAAAACAGTATATTAAAAAAATAAAATAACAAGAAAGTAAAATATCAATTGTATTGTGAATAAAATGGAAAAAAATAAAACTAGTTCTCTTCAACAATAAATAATCATAATTATTATTCATTTTGCTTAGTTAAATACACTATTTTAGTAACATACTGCTGTAAATTGATATTATTCATGACTTTGTGATTTTTTAAATTTTAATTAATGTTACACAATGTTATTTAAGGGAGAACCAGTCACCGAGACAAGCATCCAGGTGATGGACAAGCTTTGCAAATACATTTACGACAAAGATAACACCGACAGGCTGAGGACGAGAGCCATTTTGGCCCATGTCTACCATCACGCTCTGCACGACAACTGGTTCCAGGCTAGGGATCTTATCCTTATGTCTCATCTCCAAGAGGCTATTCATCATTCCGATCCTCCAACTCAAGTTAGTATTTAAAATGCACCGATGGAGAAGTGAAGCGCACCACTCAATTTATCTAGTTTAAAATTAAATCCATTATCTTTCCACATTAGCTTACAGGTAATTAGGAGCTATCATAATCAAAATAAACTTAAATAATGTTTTATTTCTTTTGTTTACTTAAGTACTGATTAATCCCATTTGCACTGCGTTGAGTACCGTTACGCCCTTCCTTTCTAATTCCTCAGTGTTTTATCATAAGCTTTTTTTATTAAATATTTTTTATAAATATGTAATGCATTTAAATTTAAGGGTGGTGAATTCATTTTGTCCATCACACTGTTTATGTATTTCTTAAGTGAAATTATTTTAATTTTGTGTTAGATCCTTTATAACCGGACCATGGCTCATCTGGGGTTGTGCGCTTTCCGCCACGCTAACATCAAAGATGCGCATAACTGCCTCGTCGATCTTATGATGACGGGTAAAACGAAGGAGCTACTCGCTCAAGGCCTCATGCCTCTGGTTAGTACAATGAATCGCAATGGAATTTTTTTAAAAAAATACTATAAAATACATTTGTTTCGTTATTTAGAGACAACATGAAAGAAGTAAGGAACAAGAAAAAGTAGAAAAACAAAGGCAAATGCCGTTCCACATGCACATTAATTTAGAGCTCATAGAGTGCGTCTATCTTGTTTCTGCCATGCTCATCGAAATTCCATATATGGCTGGTAAGCATTATATTAATTTAAATGGTAAAATTTCTTCAAAACATTTAAAACAATGTATTTTAAAATTTTCAATTAAAAAAAAAAGTAATTGGAACATTGCTTTCTTTTCAAAACAATTTTTTCTGTATTCATCTTTTTAGTCATGGAAACTTTTGTGAACATTTAAATATCATTTTTCCATTTAGCTATCTTTTTGAAATGATTGATTACGGTTAAAATTAGTGTTAATTTTTTTTTTTTTTTTTTTTTTTTTCACTAGCTCATGAGTTTGATGCGAGGAGAAGAATGATTTCGAAGACATTTTACCAACAGCTCAGGAGTAGTGAGAGGCAGGCTTTAGTCGGTCCTCCTGAAAGTATGAGGGAACACGTCGTCGCCGCTTCTAAAGCCATGAGGAATGGAAACTGGGCTGCTTGCCGGGATTTTATCATTAACGATAAAATGAACGCCAAGGTATTTTTTTTTTTTTTTGTTTAAATTGATCATGTGACATGCTTATCTTAATTTCTTCCAGGTTTGGGCCCTGTTTTACGAAGCCGATAAAGTACGTGAAATGCTTACTAGGTTAATCAAAGAAGAATCGCTACGGACTTACCTCTTTACGTACTCCCATGTATATGCTTCCATTTCGATTGCTACACTCTGTGACATGTTTGAACTCGATAAATTTATAATTTATTCGATCGTCAGTAAAATGATTATTAACGAGGAACTTATGGTAATACTTAATTTTATTAATAATCAGTGAAGGTTTTTTTTTTTTTTTTTTTTTTTTTTTTTTTTTTTTTTTTTAATTAAAGGATTTTTAACATTTTTAGGCTTCATTGGACGATCCTTCGCAAACGGTTGTAATGCACAGGAGTGAACCGAGCAGGTTACAGTCGCTCGCTCTGCAGTTAGCGGATAAAGTGAACAACCTCGTCGATTCGAATGAAAGGATATTTGATACAAAACTTGGTAATTACATTATTAAACCCAAAACTTGGCATATTCAAAAAAAAATTTTTTTTTTGCTTCTGCAGGTAACTTTTTCCAAAGAGGAGGTGCTCAAAACGCATTCAGACCGTACAACAGATCTGGCGCGGACTGGAAGAGGCGAGACCGCGGTGAAATGCATGGAAGAGCGTATTAAAATTACATTGCTCGCAATTATTGACTTTTCCCGTTATGAACTAATTTTTTTGTAACGCCATAATTTGAATTAAAGTGGTCACCTTTTATGAATGTTTGTTATTTCATCTCAGTTTTGTTCTTTTCAAACAGAAACATATTACACATTGTTACTCTTATGGTTAAATATTTTTCTTTCTGTTTCTATAAGAGCATTTGTAAGGAAAAAAAAAATTAGAAAATAACAAAAACTTAATTTAATGTTCAAATTTCATTCCATTTAATCCTATCCCATTGGCTGTGTGAATTTTATACTGGATTTTTACACGGATCTATTACACCACATATTATTCCGTTTGAACATACCATAATTAAATTTGTAATATCTTTTTCAAATGAAATATAATTATTGATCAAAACCGAATTATTATTAATAATATCAAAAAAAAAATTCTATTCAAGCAGTATTCCCCCCCCCCTTGGCAAAATGCGGAAGCAACTGACAGGCAGACTAAAATGATGAGTAACGACCAAATTACAGGTTCATCACTCTTACAAACCATCAACAGGAGAAAATTTCACAACCATAAATGTTAAATTGTAATGAAAAATTTTGAAATAAATTGGGAAGAGCTTACCGTTTCGATCCAAATGTCTAGGGTTTTGTTACCTTCTCAACAGTATTTAAAGTTATAAAGATCAATTTTTATTGACAGTTCGATGAACTTTGAGGAGCAAATTTTATATTTTACTATTTTTTTGGTTCATACGATCAATTTGAGAACTTCAATCTTGATAAATAATAAAAAAAAGTTTTGATAACTTCAAAGAAGTAAGTAGTACAATTACCATCAGTGTATTTTTTTACATCCGACCATACAATTGTTCAATTTGATTCATTTCATGACTTACCTGTAGGTTTTTTTGCTTTGCATCTGCCATGTTCTCAAGCATACCCTAGCAGATACTATGTGCAAATCTTTGTGGCAAAATGGTTCAAATGAAGTTATGAAAAATCAGTTATATTAGTTCAATTTGAAGTAAGTAAAAGTTAAAATTAAATATATTAAATTCTATGAATGCTGAATAAAAGAAAACAGCCAATGTATTAATAAATAAAATAATGTTTCATTTTTTAATTAAAAAAATCTGACCCGGGAAAGGAAATCCCTTGTCATAAATGTCAATCAAACATTTTCCATTAGATTGTTAAATAGTTATCATTTTGCACGTATCATGGTATGATCTTCAACTTTGCAATCTTCTAAAAAAAATTTTTTTGCAAATAAATGTATTTCCCTTGTGGTGGAAGAATTGTATATTGTTATATTTAAAAATAATTGATTGTACAAAATTATTTATAATAGCCAAAAGTTTCAAATATCGTTATTAATAAAAAACATCTTTCCATGATTTTATTTTTGACATTTTTCTTTCGAGTAAGGTAGGGTGACATAGCGATTAAATAGATTTTATTTATACAACATATAAACATGTTACAATAAGGGATACTTACAGTACAACAATATACAAGATTCATTTGTTATTTTGTATTTTAAATATATTAATCAATAGTGGATTTTATTGCTTTTACAAATCAAAAGTATTAAGCCCTTATAGTTAGATAAACAATAAAAACATTTTATGTATATATTTATAAATAAACCTATGACTTAGTTGCTTGAAGTAGAACTAATGTACCCTGGTGAAGGGGAATCTGCGTGCTGTGCCCCTGTCAGTTTATTTTTTCCCTTGAACAAAAGAAAAATATTAATAAAGCCGTTTTATTAAGCCGTGAGGGGCGTCAGATATAAAGTATTTTAGAAAAAACACCTTTTTAATTTTTTTGTGTTTCGACCCGTATTCGGGTCTTCCTTCAGGGCAAATTACAAAACACATGTTGATCGGAAAAAAATATAATACAGATGTAAAATAAATTTTTAACCATGTATTTCATGTCCACATAAAATGTGGTGCTGTTCTCGTGGTTCATAATGGTTTTGTGTAAAATTGTTAAACGTGAATTTGTATTCTGATGGTTTTGTATGATTGTGACAGGATGGGGGACCCGGTAAATCTGGGAAATTTTCTTTGATGTTAGGCGGTTTTTTTACTCAAAAGAATTGGAGATTGCCGATTTTCTGAATTAGATTTGTGATTCAATATTAGAAAGGAAGTTATATTATGGACGATAACGATGTAAAGGTAAATATAAAAATAAATTCCTTCGTTAACGTCCATAATAATTAACTTCATCTCCAATATTGAATAAACCCTGAATCACAAACCAATCCAGAAAATCTTGGATTCTTTTGAGAAAAAAAGCAACAACGTATTATGAAAGGAAAATTCCCAGATTTATCGCGTCCCACATCCAGTTACAATCATGTAAAAACAGCAGAATACAAAATCACGTTTCACAACTATTTCACACAACACCAATATGACACCACAAGAATAGCATTACAATTTATGTGAGCATGAAATATTTGATTCAAAATTTATAAATTGTATTTTGACATGGATATGTTTTACGGCTGGGGGTCAGTCCGAAAGTTTAACACGGAAATTGTTACCACGCCCGTGCGTCGGTGAAACTGTTTACCAAAGATACGCGAGAACGAACTGGTGGGCAAGTGTTTTTAAAGTCGCGACGTGATTGAATCTTATGACGCGACGTGATTGACGCTTTTGACGCGACGTGATTGACGCTTTTGACGAGACGCAATTGACGCTTTTGATATTATGACGCGACGTGATTGACGCTTTTGACGCGACGCGATTGACGCGTTTGATATTATGACGCGACGTGATTGACGCTTTTGACGCGTCGCGATTGAATCTTATGACGCGACGTGATTGACGCGACGCAATTGAATCTTATGACGCGACGTGATTGACGCTTTTGACGCGACGCAATTGAATCTTATGACGCGACGTGATTGACGCTTTTGTCGCGACGCGATTGACGCTTTTGATATTATGACGCGACGTGATTGACGCTTTTGACGCGTCGCGATTGAATCTTATGACGCGACGTGATTGACGGTTTTGACGCGACGCGATTGACGCTTTTGATATTATGACGCGACGTGATTGAATCTTATGACGCGACGCGATTGAATCTTATGACGCGACGTGATTGAATCTTATGACGCGACGTGATTGACGCGTCACGATTGAATCTTATGACGCGACGTGATTGACGCGACGCGATTGAATCTTATGACGCGACGTGATTGACGCGACGCGATTGAATCTTATGACGCGACGCAATTGAATCTTATGACGCGACGTGATTGACGCTTTTGACGAGACGCGATTGATTCTTATGACGCGACGCGGTTGTAATGAGCTTCCAAATAAAAACGATCCACAAATTAATAAATAAGCGTCCCCTGATAATTTGCGAGTGTGTTTAAATAGCCATCATAAGACATGTACAGATGTATTTGCATGCAGTGTAGATACTCGTTCCATTTTTAATTAAAAAATATGCATCTCCTGTATGTGTCATACTTAAATACAATCTAATATTTTCCAATCAACATATGTTTTGTAATTTACTCAGGTGATGATCGGAAAAAAGGTCGAAACATCGGCAATAAATTATGGTGTTTTTTTAAATACTTTATTCCTGACCGCACCAATTATTATATTCCAATAAACAAAAAACACTTACATATTCCAAATTGCTTCTATCAATTTTTTGATATTCCTTTCCAGATCGAGGCCTTAGTATTGTAACTGCAGAATGGCATTGCCTGAAATTTCCGACATGATTTAAATATGCCTTTATTTAACTTAAAAATATATTTTACCTTAAATTATCATGTTCAGAAGAACTGTATGAAGATAAAGAAAGAGTTTCAATATAATCTGACATATCAGAAGCCCCACTGCTACTACTAATGGAATCTATGTATGGAATTGTTAATGCACCTGAACTGCTCGACACTGATAAATCTGAAATTAAACGTAGTGGTATTTTTTTTGTTTTAGGTTGAATAATTTTTCACTTGATACCTTTAGTGCTTTCTTTTTTCGGTGGGCAAATCGGTACTTCTGCTTCTGCTGATGATGACTTTACTTCCGCTTTGCTGAATCTGAAGCTGAGGTCTTCGAGAGGATCCGAGGATTTAGATCTTCTTGGCATCGACAAGGGCATGGCGTCGAGTGATCTCTGTCTCACTTTAGACAACGGTGTGATGATAGTTTCAAATTCAAGAAACCCAGTTCCAAAATTTTTCAAAGATCCCGTCGAAACTCCAGAATCGTTTGACGAAGACGAGTCTCTGTTCGATTTGCATGGAACACTGGACGGTCTCCTAGAGACCTCTAGGTCGAAAACACCTTTTAAATGTGGAAGAGGCTTTTTCGGCGTTTCTTGTTTTTCGCTTGGCAAAGAGTCGACGGAGTTCGACTGGGAATTCGGCGTCAGCGTATTGTGCGTTGAAGATGAAGCTGTCCTTTCTGTTATACACTCCAAACCGTCTAGGTACCTCCCAGAATCCATGGAGTTCGACCTTCTTCTTATTTGTGCTATCCTTCGTCTTTCATTTGTAGCGTAACAGCTGCTGGGGTCGTGCCGTCTTAGGAAAGGACTTGCTGTCTCTGACCTTGGCTGAGTGGAAACAGGTTCATTGTAAGGTTCCGATGAACAGTTGCATTTTGTGCTAGATGTGATCGGTTTCATCGGCAAGTATGGTGGCGTGTTTGTATCTTTTTCCGGGTCTCCTACAGGATTCATGACTAAATAATTGTCATCGGTCTCATTAACGTTCTCCTTTTTCTTATTATTGCATTGGCATTTTGTACAAGCTTTGTCTAAAATAATCCTCAAATCTTTCACGTTCTCGTAGTGTTCCAAAGATTGGGCGAAACCCATGTTGGCATAATTTGGAACTTCCTTGGGCATTTCAGGAGTCGATTTTGTAGAACAATCAGGGATTTCGTTTAAAATTTTTCTTTTACTCTTTTTCAACAAGTCAACCTTTGCATAAATTGCACCATTTGAAAACGAATTTCCAGTCTAAAAAATAAAATAAATGTTAGTACATTTTATGAATGGCATGGTATGCGAGTAGTTATTACCTGTACACTAGTTGACTGTGTGTCACGGACACAAGTACACACTAAAACAGGTTTTGGAACGCATGGTACCCTCTGGCAAGGACATATCTGCACAACATGGCAGGAGCATCTGAAAACAAATGTTGTATTATGTAATTTATAATTTATTTTATGCGTGTGTTTGCATTGAAAAATGGTTTAAGTGGAAAATTAAAATATCCGAATCACTGCAGGAAGTTATGCTAATATTGGCGAAATTAGGAAAGCATATTCAGAACACATTTCGTCCGTCTTTTGATTTTTGAAAAAAATTCAACCTTCAATATTGATTAATTAATATTTTTGAAAGGTATTGGTCGAGATAAAAAAGTCAGTGTCACGAGCCGGATTCGAACCCACGCCCTTCGGCTAAATAGGCTGCTTTACCACTTGAGCTATAGTGACTTTGATCCGTTCGGGCCCTAATCCCATCTCAAACCTCACCTTTTGAATTTTCCCTCCTTTCTGCCATTTTTCAAATCCAATCGACCGATACCTTTCATAAATATTAATTAATTGAAGAATGTTAATTGGTCAATCGGACCACGAACTGTAATGGCATCAATAGAGATTTCCCAAAAGCTTCCATTTTCAAGTTAGCTCAAGTTTATCTTCAACTTGGTTATAATAAAATGAAGTAATTTTTGAATAGTTAAGTCACCTTGGAGGGGGATGGCAGTGTGCTGAGATGATACTTTGCTGGCAGTCCGGTAGAGGATGGTTTTGACAATGAACATGGTGCATTACCAAATTATCCTTGATTTTCTTCGGTGTGTCGTAATATTCGTCAGACGAAGAAGCTATTGACATCCTGCTGTTAGGCTGGTTCATCTCTTCTTTGAGGTTTAAGTAAATTGACCTCGGCGTGTCATAATTCTCGTATTGGGCCGATTCCGCCATTGGAGGGTGTGGTAGTTGTTTCGCAGGCTTGTCGTGCACCATACACGTCAATGATTGCATTGTATACGGAGAAATCGCCCTCGATCTGCACAGAAAATGGTTCAGTACTGAGCCGAACACATTAAACGATAGAAATTTACCTGCAGCCGGAGTCACTACTTATCACAGAAGAGTTACAGCAAGATGCGCTCCTCATTTCATGCTCACAAGAGGTAGTTTCCATTATCCAAGCTGGATTAAAACCAGTTCCAGGCGTGTTGGAGACGGTTAAAGATCTTGGCATTGTATTATGTTTACAATTCTGGCATCGATTTGAATCTGTATTCCAATTTTCATTTGGCTATAACATTGACGAAAAATGAATTAGCCGATTTATTCGGGCACAGGCCAGTGAATGAAGTACCTGTCCGTCTGTAGCGAGATCAGATACTGAAACTGTATCCCCGTACTCGGAGCTGTTGTTGACTTCAGCGGACTCCCAGAGAACGTCGGAAAATCTGTTTTCTGTCCCGTCTACTTTCGATCTAGTGCTAGGACGCCTTCTCGGGCTCTCCATCACTGTGGACACTAAAATCATGGTATAAAACGTGTTGACATTTCTTAATTCAATTTGATATTTACAACTAGCATTTCTGGTGACTTGTTTTCGCCTTGGGATGAGCTTTCCTTCTGAGGCGACTTTGAAAGCTTTAGTGATCTCTTCGCCCTGATCTGTGACAAGAACATAGACGCCTTCAAGGCGACCGCATCCAGACCCGCACTCAAAACAGAATCTATTATCAACCACGCCATATCTCCTGTAAATAAAAAAAATAAAATTCCAACCTGATTGTTTTAACAGTTTTTCCAATTATGAATCAAACAATACTACAATTTGCACCACTTAATTTTCACATATAATTTTTAATTTAGGAACATCATTTACAACAATCATCAACAAACATCATTTATTAAGACCCGATGTGTACTATGTTCGTGACTGAATATGTACGATGCTGTTTGGCAAACCATTTTATAACCAAAGCCCTCGGTTTTTGACAAAATAGTATGTCTCGTCATAATAATTCAAAAACTTGACATTTAAACATCAAGATTTAACCAAGCCCAGGAGATATTTAAAGAAATATAAGTGTAAGACTTCATAAAGCCACATATTTAACAAATATTTTTCCCTTATTTCGGCCCACAACTCGAGGAACCCTGTGTATTCACTGATTTGCAGAAAACATATATGAACTTAATTGTAGTTTTTCCGTAAATTAACTTTTTTAAATTTCGAATTAACTCCAGTAGATTTCATGGTCCGATTGACCAAATAACTTACTTCAATTAATTAATCTTTATATGTAAGGTATTGGCCAAGAAAAAAATAACATTAAAATAAGAGAGATAAAAATCAAAATATTTAAAAAAGAAAAATATTCTTCAAAACGAACCTTTTAGGAAATAGTTGTTTGCAAAGTACGTGAAAACAGTACAATTAAAAAAAAGTAATGACCTTTCATGTACTGGGGTAATTTTTGTTAATAATTGTTGCTTGATTATGTTCTCATGTTAACTAAACATAATGTATAATTATTCTTTCTAAGGTCTTGGTTGAGATAAAAAAGTCAGAGTCATGAGCGGGATTCGAACCCACGAACTTCGGCTAAATACGCCGCTGCTCTGCTTCTGGAGTTATCGTCACTTCGATCCGCTCGGACACTAACTTCCGATCTCAACCTCACCTCTCGAATTTTCTCTCATTTTTGATATTTTTCATTTTTTTTTTTGAAAATTCGAGAGGTGAAGTTGAAATTAGAAGTTAGTGCCCTAGCGGATGGAAGGTACGATAGCTCAAGTGGTGGAGTATCAAGCCGAAGGTTGTGGGTTCGAATCCTGCTCGTGACACTGGTTTTTCTATCTTGACCAATATCTTACGTAAAGATTAATTAATTGAAAGAGGTTATTTGGTCAATCGGACCACGAAATCTAATGGATTTGAGCTAATACAGCTTAGAAATAATTAGGTCTTTTTTTCTTGAAACTCTAAGGAAAGCAAACTTTCACTAAATTTCCGCCAAATTCGAGATTTGTAGGGTTGACTGAAAAAAATTGTGAACGCCACAGCTCCAAGATTGTTTTTAATTAAAGCTACGTGTGCGTAGTTCTCGGGGATTTCTTTCGTTTCTTTGTCAGCCGAAGCAAAATCTACTTCTCCAAACTTGGCAAACCACTTCTGAATTTTTTCCTTCTTTGGCTAAAGTTTAAGTTAAAATAAATCTTTGTTTAGTCTCAAAATGGCACTGGTTAAAAAAACTATTTCTTAGATGAAAACATTGACGTCAATAATAAGTAGATGCGTAAATAAACTGGGTGGTTTTGCGTTGGGTCAGAAAAATCTTATATTAAGATTGATCGGATGCAATATCATATAAATTCTTAAAGTGTTTCGTTTACAAAATTATTGGCCTGTTTTTCTATTTTTTGTGTAGGATGTAGAGAAGTGTTGGGAGTTTATTTCACTCGTTTCCTCTCTCACTCTTTCCCCCTCAATTCAGAATTTTTATGGAATGCAGGAAAGAAAAGGAAAGGACTTGCGGAGAGTTGAGAGCGAGCCAACAGCACTTGTACCTAACTACCAAGCCAAAGTGGCTTCTCGCTAGAATCCCAGGACGCGACAATACCCTTTTATACTACACTTTCTTTACATGAGAAATAAAAACGTAAAAAAAAGAAGTAAAAAGAGTAAATAAAACAAGATTGCGCCTCGACGTAGTAAAATTTCACACACCTCAAGTTTTCCCATGCTAAATTCAAATAGTACGACGATTTGTTACCTCAGTTGTGAGATGTTCCAAACTCCGATAAGTCTCGGCGGGACGCCCATGGTGAGGGAGAACCTGTACTCTTGAATGTGGAGTCTCGCCGGGCCCGGAGGGATCTTCGCTTTTGGGGGTGCTGATCCGATTTGTATGAGATATTGCTGATCTGAAATCGTTACAAATGTCACAATACAACATAAATTATAATCTAAACTCTATCTGCTACCTTCTCCGAGGTTGTTGGCGATTTTGACCTGCCATTGAATGAGCCTTTCCCTCGTATCGAAAGCAAGTACTACAGTGACGTCTTGGCACAGGATGGCGATTGTATTGGACTCTTTGTCCAGTGTGAAACCTGTTCATGAAAACAAAATCCATGGGTTTATGATTAAAAAAATACCTGAAGAGAAGTTTATAATACTGTATTAATGTGAGCGAACCGAATCGCGTTTAAATCCGGCTATAAATATTATGTCCCCTTGATTAATGAAATAGAAAATGAAATTTTATCTCACAATATTCAATGAATATGAGGGAACATCTATTACATCTATCTCATCAGATCTCAATCTATCTAAACGAATATTTTCAGAAAAATAACATTTTTAATTAATTATAATTAAGTTTAGTATTAAATTTGGTTATTATCAACCACAGATTATATATATATATAGAGATAGTGAAAGGGTGGGAGAGAAAGTGAGAGAAAAAGAGAGTAAGAGGGGGAGGTAGAGAAATTGAGAGAAAAAAGAGTAACAGGGGGAGAG
>CM077103.1:30548967-30559111 GCA_039619505.1 Cimex hemipterus | reverse complement strand
AAAAAATAAGAGTAGTTAAATTGATTCAAAATACATGGATTTTCATGAATTACATAATAATCGTGATGTTCGTGGCGCCCTAGACCTTCTTCGCCTTCAAGTGGCGCGCTAGACGCAACGACAATGCAGGCTGTAAAGACGATGAAGGAGATCATTGTTTGTTCGTGGCTACTCGTAAGTGACTGATGCTAATGTACGATTATGGCTCAGTTTTTATAAGAAACACTCGGCACTGGACCGTACAGGATTAAGAAATTTATCCTTAATTTTAAAGAATGTAACATTACGTTTGACTGAGTGAACGACGACGGAGTCTCGTTATAAAAACATCCGCAAAATTTTAACCCTTCACCCCCAAATCCACTTATCCAACACCTTTCTTATCACTACATTCTTCCAAATCCTACCCATCCTTTGAAGCGCTTGTGACCGTGAGGTCTCTTGAAAGAATTTTTCCTCGTGATAATACACCCTAAAAGGAGGAACATTATTCAAATTCACGCACCATTATTAATATTACATATACGATAACGATTAATAGTTTATTATACAATAATTTCATTAAAAAAGACAAGAAGAAAAATAAATTAAAAGTAATCAAACTATTTAAAAAAACATTTACATGTTTACATCAAACAAAAAAATTTTGTACACGCCAATGAAAAGTTTTTAATTCATAAAAATAAAATTGGTGTAACTATTAGATAGAGTCTTGAATGGCCTAAGCACAGAAAAGAAACGAAAGAAAAATGTTATGTTTAGCTAAATTTACTAAAAGTGCTTAATTCCACTAAATGGGCTTCGGATAGGTCTTGTATGTTGAAACTTTATAAAGCCCTAATAAGTTCAAGTTAGAATACGTTTGTCTTCTTTGTAATTGTACCATTCTTGTGTTTCGTGATGGGTGTCGCTCTCAAAACTTTAAGCCCTGAAGATGATCATATTAAAGATCGAAACGTTGGCACGGTAAAGAAAATGTTTTTCTGAAACCTACATCACACCAGACCGCATGTGACGATTTTTAATAATTATCGATTAACCATCACTAATCACCACATATTATCAAGCCGGACATCACCCTCGTAGTTGATCCCCTTTATAAATATATTCACTATTTTCGTGGTCCGCTTTACCACTTAATATCTTACAATTAATTAAGGTTTTAGTTGAAATAAAAAAGCCAAGTTATAAATATATAAATAAAATTTGACAAACGGTTTTTTGTCAAAGACTGCAACAATGGTAAACCAACAGACCATTTTATGTCAAAACATCGTAGTTAAGACATGCGAGAGGTCCGACGAGGGCCATTGTCGCCAGTGTTGGCATTTAAGGGCAATGTCACAATTACACGGACACCGTTCGGTCGCAATATTGCCGAAAGGATTTGTTAGCTGAAAACGATTTCATACATATTTTGTAGAAAACCGTCTCGCAGGAAACGGCCCACATTGTTAATGCAGCCGCGACGAATCCATCCGTCTTTTTTTTATGGCGTGGGCTGGTAATACGCGTGATGTACCCGATTAATCGCTTTGACACATTGGACATCATCTCTACGATGGATTCGTTTGCCATTCCTTGATTCACTTTCTTCGTGATTATTTGGACCACACTGCCACCAGAAGATCACAAATACCGATTATCGGGAAAGAATTCTAGTTTTCCTTAGAATTCAGAAGTTCAACAATGATGAGAAGATTCGTCAGGGGCCCGAAGGAGTTACTTTCTCTTGTAATAATCATTAATATGGTAAAAATTATAACCCATGTTTTCAATTATATGAATCTATATTACAAAATTATCATAATAAGAAAATCGAATAAGTAGGGTTACTTCGTGTTATAATTGGTTTGAACCTACAAGGTAATCTTGGTCTATCAGTTCAACAATTGGCAAACAGGGAAATACAACTCAAATAAAAACAACTTTTAATTTGTATGTTAGCATTTGCATCGACAAGCCTGCAGGCATGCAAAATTTTAGAACTCCGGGAACTATTTTTCTTAAAAAACAAGTTTCTTAATTTGTAAGAATCTTGTCTATAATTATAGACTAATCTAATTTATGATATTCGTTGTTATTTCAAGATGAGCATCAGTAACGAATGCACAAGAAATGACTTTTGATGGAAAAGTGTAAAAATTAATAATAGGTCGCAAGGCGGACCAGGCGGTGTCGTAACCGGCATTTAAAGTCCGGGTAATTTTCCACATTTGACCATCAGATTTTCGCAAGCCCGGAGGGCGGTTCAAGAGCACTGCGCAGATTCTGCATAAAGGGCATTCCAGGCGGATTCGTGTTGAACCAAAGGCATGAGCTGTTGGTCAACCTCACGGCGACCTTTCTATGACGTGCCACAAATTCTTCGCCGGCCGGCCTGAACTGGGCCTGGGCCTTACTCATTCCGAACCCCGCCAACACGTGAATCCAAAATGCAAAATTGGGATAGTTTTAACGTTAACATGCCTTTCTCCCACGTCACTCTAGAATGCAATTCGTTCCTAGTTGCACACCCGTGTGACGTAAGTGTAACGCCCTTTTCATTCTGATCAAATTAAGCAACCTGTGGCCATTAAAACTCTGTGTGTAAGAAGGCAAAAGGATTTGCACGATTTATTGTTTCGTGAATACCATTTTATACATCCGACGTTTCCCAAAAGAAAGCCTGATAATATTAAAACACCAATCAACATTCCCCTACCAACCAATCAAAATTAATATGTCAATAATAAAATTGATCTTTTTTTAAACCCTTATCTTCATGAAAAGAATCAGCATATAATTTATGCATGTTAATGTCATCAAGTCATTTATTGAACTAACAAAATGGTTTAGCACTCCAGCCTCAGTAATTTGGTTTTTCCCTAGGCTATGCAGCTTTCCGAGTTATTGTACTTTCTTTGAACCTTAGTTCAATGCAGTCGACTCGATCCTTCTCCTAAGAAGTACAGGTCATGGCTGTCTTGGTAAACTTCCTTCACCTGCGTCTTGTTTGTATCTAAGGTCATATCGGCATTGAGCGATTGCTTCGCATTCGAAGATCATATGTGTAGCTCTTTCTAACTCCTCATCTCATACCCTAGGTGGAATATGGCCCACGTTGTGTAGTATCGAATAGTCGACCCCTCTTCTGAGTTCGTCCCCCTCTAAGGCCTTCCTAAGCAGTGACTTGTCCGTGGGCGTGTGTACATACAGGAGGAGAGAAAGTAACACCTGAAATGGATAAGAGCTGAAGTTACAGTTCAAAGAAATGTAGAGGAAGGAAGGAAGGACAGAGTCAACAGTGAATGAAAATCCTCTTTCATTGTACTGTAACCAACTGCACCAAAATTTAATCATTTTGCCTGTGAAATGTAAACTGAAAAATCGTCTAAGCAAAATGACAGGAAGAGTGAAGAAAAAACTCCAAACAAAAAACCCACTATGTCCTTCCGATGATCCAGATGCTCAATCATGGAGCCACATGATTTACCAGTGTTAAAAAATTGGTCAAATAGGTGCCAAAATGCTTTGAGAATTCGTCCAACGAAGAAACTAATGGCGACAAAATAAAAATAATACATGTTCTTTTCCACTTGATCTTCAGTATGAACTCTTACAAGCTGTAGACATAACGAGGTCAATCGGTGACACTGTTAGATCATGGTCGTCAATAAATGATGTTCAGCTCTTGGCCGTGGATCAAAAGGTAATCCAAATGCTGAACGGTACTACGATACGGCGCTGTTGCATGGCCAAATTTGAGTCCATGTTCGGTGCGTTTTTCCACTTGCTGCGGCGTGAACCACAAGGTCAAATCGAACAGTCCTCAGTAGCTTGAAAAATTGTAATCCATCTTCCCCTTTCGTAGAACTCCATGCAAGATTCAATTATTCCATAGAAGTCCTCCAAACCGTAGTTTCTAATTAGGGGTTAGTTTTATAAGGGAGAGTTTTAATCAACCGGTAGCTTTCACAACATTGGCCAGCGCTGGATGTGGATCATCTCTTGAACTGGACGCTGCAAGAGCGAGGGTCATTCGGTATATCATACTAACAGCTATGATCTGGCAGTATCACCGAAACGGAATCGTCAAAAAAGAGAACCTTTTAATTTGAATTTAGTACAAAATTAAATTTCCATTATCTTAAAAAATAAAATAAGAATTATACCTTGATTTATACAGTATAGAATTTTTAGGTTGAAATAATCATAAAATAATGGTCACTAAACTTTTCCAATTTCTACATGTGAAATAATAGTAATACAAACCGTGCAAAAAGACAATAAATGAACATATATATTCAAATATCTGGAAGCACAACAGATTAATTTTAACTCCATTGTAATTATAATTAGCATAAAGTTTTACGAAACTGTCTTAAAAGATAGATTAAATCCTTACACTATTAACGAAAAAAGCCCGTCTAGATGCATTTGATTTTAAACAAAAACACGTAACGTTCCATGATCAAACTGCCAAAATTAAGGAAATGTTTCTCAACCCAGTACGGTTCAGTTCAGAGCCTTTCGTATAAATGTGAAGAGAGGACGTAAATGAGCATCAGTCGGTTGTGAACAAGCACGGGCAGACTAACGTACATAATGAGCACTTTTGCCGTTTTCCTCTTCTGCATCGTTGCTACCGCCACAGCACAATCGGGAGGACACGCTGAAGAAAGTCTCGGCCATTACGAACATTACGACTATTATGTAAGTTATATGAAATATAATAATTTGTCAAATTTTTATGCGTGTGCTGTTTATTCCAGGCACCGCCCCATTACAGCTACGAATACAAAGTTCACGACGAGCATACAGGGGACGTTAAATCTCATCATGAAACTAGGGAAGGCGATAATGTCAAGGGATTCTACATGCTGAAAGAAGCTGATGGTACAGTCAGAGAAGTCCATTACACCGCCGATCACAAAAATGGTTTCAACGCTGAAGTCAAACGAGTTGGACATGTCGTCCATTACGTACCTGAACACCAACATCATTACTAACAAATTATAAGTAACGAAAACTATACAACGTAATCTAAATTTGTATTAAAATGTATACAAATGTATGATAATATATAGTTATGTTTTCGGTATAAAACCATGTTGAGCATCATTCCCAAGCAGCTGATACTCAAGAGTCCAAAAGCAGTCCAAAAACTGAAATAGTCTTGAATCGTAAATGAGTTTGATTTAAAAAATGCTAAATACTAACTTTTCCATTATTTTTTCCCCTTACGCTTAATTATGTAATTACTCGATCAATTATATACAATTTTTTTCGAAATGAAAAATTTGTGTCACAGGCGATCAGAGCACAATTTATTCATTCATATGGATATGTGATATATTTTTCTTAATAAATAAAACATAATTATTACTGTTTATATTTATGAAAGGTATTGGTTGAAATAAAAAAATTCACCGTCACGAACGGGATTCGAACCCACGACCTTTGGCTAAATACGCCGCTGTCTACCACTTGAGCTATAGTGACTTCGATCCGTTCGGACACTAACCTTCCACATCAACCTCAACCTCTCGAATTTGCCCTCCTTTTTGCGATTTTTCGGAGTTTAATCATAAGTTTTATACTGCGTAACTAATATAAACGCTTAGTTTTAAAATTAGGCATTAAAAATCAGGAGTAATTCTGATTTGAAAGAAATCACAATAAAGTGATACAGTCGTAGTGTCAGCTAATTTTTTGTGGTGACACTAGGTCGAAAAATGTTAGACACATGTCCAAGCGTTCGTACCAATATATAGAGAGAAAATAATTCTGTGAGTAGAATCCCCCAAGAATAGCAATAAGGAGACAAAATTTTATCACACAATCTCGCACCTGAATTAATGAAGGTTTGACGTTAACATAAATTTATTTTTAACTAAGTAATATATAACAAAATATAAAAGAATAAAAACGAGTAACAATAATAAGAATTTAAGGAAAAGTAAAAATAATAAAGAATTCTCTCTCTTGTACAAACATAATAACTGAAAACTTAAAAGGAAAATAACCAGCTTTCTTATGTCGCAGAAGCTCCAAAAAATATAGTGAATTATTAAATCCATTACAGTTCGTGGTCCGATTGACCAACTAACTTTTTTCAATTAATTAATATTTACGAAAGGTATTGGTTGAGATAAAAAAGCCAGCGCCACGAGCAGGAATCGAACACACGATCCTACCACTTGAGATATCGATCATCCGTGCCATAAAAGAGTTTTGTACGTTCTAATCCCGCTTATGACACAAATTTTTCATTTTAAAAAATGCGTATAATTCATTGAATAATTATGCTAAATGTTAAATGATGCGCTGGTACGTCGTCAGGTTCGCATAATGATATGTCCATGGTTTTCTGTCTATTTTATGGTTGACAGCCGGAGGATCATATGAGAGGCTAGCATTTTATTTAGTTAATAAACTATAAAGCAGAGACTCAATTGGCTGCTGTTTAAACAAGTTTGCGTGCAAGATCGGTAAAAGATGTAACTACAAGCGGAGAGCCTTCGTCTATTTATTTATAATTGTATTCAGCCATATTTCTTGCTATTCTAAAAATAACAATTTGAAGCTATATATTTATAAAGTTGTTGTATAAAATCGTCAAAGATATATGTCGAATTTTACAATTCTTCCATGCCAAAATTTTATTTAGTATAGTTTGTGTCAGTATTAACTAACTCTCGTATTTTGTGTAATAATTTTGTTGCGCTAATTAATATAAATTTTATTAAGGATGAGACTAATTTGAAAGAAAAACATAAACTCGTTTGTTAGGTTATCGAAGTTTTCGCTTTCAACAAAACATTAACAATATTCAATCATTTAATCTTTCTATGTAAGCTTAATAAAGTTTAAAGTTTTTTATGCAAACTTTAATTAATTGAAAAATATTAATTGGTCAAGAGGATCACGGAAACTAGTGAATTTCTATGTAAGGTTTTGCTGCTCGAATCGTTAGAGCAGCGGCGTATTGAGCCGTAGGTCGTTGGTTCGATTCCCTCTCGTGACACTAACTTTTCCATTTCAACCAAACCTTACTTGAAAAGATTAATTAATCGAAAGAAGTTATTTGGTCAATCAGACCACTAAATATAATGGTTTAACAATATTATTAAAAAATCACATGGCGGATATGAACATCTATTTACACTATTGAAATTTAAGGCTTTATGCATAATAAAATTATGGATTGAATTTATACTAATCGAAGACAGACAAATAGTCGAGTTGTAGACTTCATCATGTGGTTTGCGGGATGATAATCCTTTTGTTTGATAGTTATAACACAAAAATCAGTGAGGTTAGGACTATCCTTTGATATAGACATGGGATCATGGAGTGTAATGAAACTTTTTGTACTGATATAAAACGACAAATATTAGACATGTGCCAAAAATTCTTGGGTCTTAAGAGCAGAGAAATGTTTTGCCTATCGAACGTATTTTAACCTAGGTTGCTATGTAAAAAATTAGGTATTTCAATATCTAAATACCCAAAAAATGGATACCAAATACAATTTGGATAAAGTAAAAGAATGTCATAGCAAAAATAGGTGAATTTTTAGTAACAGAAAAGTTGTTGTTTTTTCTTAGACCCATAAACCCTGAATTGAAATCATCAAGAATATAAAAAGTCAATTTTGGTCAAATTTTTTGCCTTCGTAAAATTGTTAAATAATCACAAAATTACCGATATACTGCAAATCGATTGAACGTTTTTTTGGTATCGCCGTTCGAGCATCTGCCATTTCTTTTTTTTTCTCCTTCGCAGCAAGTGGAAGCCCGAAGGGGCAAGCAAGGCTCAGCCGGAAAGCAGGAGAATGACCTAACCTGCCTAAGGGGAGACGCACCCGTACTTATTTATTTCGTTTTAGCACCTATATACGGTTTCCATTTTCGGGGATATTGATAAAAACCATGGAAAAGACCACATCCTCATAGAATCCGGGGCAAAACACGCCGCTTATGGCACCCGACCTCACAGTACAGCACCATCCAAACCCTCCCGACCCCGGGCAACTCCACGCCACGAACGAGTCAGACTAACTTTTTATTCCTTCCTGCCGTATGCACTTCGTGTTGACAAACCTTGTATTAATTTATAAAGGCTTCGAGTGCATCGAGAACCGGGATGTTTCTTGTGTCTGAGAGTATGATATCCATTTTTGTTGGGAATTTTATTCCATTTTTTTTTGGTTCTGAGAACAAAACATCCCTGTCCATCGTGTTTCTTGAGAATTTCAGGATAACGTGGTTTGAATCAGCAATGGTGCTCTCTTTGCATTCACAATCGTCTCTGACAACAATACCGATTTTCGCAAAGTACTACTACATATACTAAAATTGGGAACACTTTAAACTACACCTAATGACATAAACTACAACGTAAATGAATTCTCTTTTAAAAGTTTTACTTGAAATCTGGTCAATCAAAATGAAATAAAATCTAAACGTTGCTAAAATTCTTTCTAATTAATTAATCTTTAATTAAGGTTTTGGCTGAGAAAAACGTCAGTGTTACGAGTGGGATTGGAACAAATTGTCATGAGAACTCAAGTGGTAGAGCAGCGGCGTATCAAGCCGAAGGTCGTGGGTTCGAATCCCATTCGTGACACAGACTTTTTATTTCTACCAAAACCATAATTATAGATTAAATAATTAAAAAAATGTATTTGGTCAATCGGACCAAGAAACCTAATGGATTTTATCAATAGATTATGACAAGATTTTCAATGCAGTAATAAACTAACAAAAGAGAAGTATATAATAATTAATTGCAGAACGCCAGGCAAAAAGTTCACACCCGTGTCATCGTTTCAGTGTATTTTCTACCAATTCTAATTATTATTTAATTTAATAGAGTTATGTATTACTTGACAACGAAGAAATAAATAGCAATTTTTACGATTGTTTTACGTTATATCACGAATTCTTTAAGATTTATGACCATAAAAATTATTACGGCATATCCGCCATCAGTGCTCTTCGCCAAACGTTCTATTGTTCTAACCAATTTGCAGTTATTTTGAATCATTTTTGATTATTTTTTTATCCAAAACCATGACATATAAAATATTAGCTATATCAAATCAATTGTAAACATATGCACTTGCGAGTGCACTAAATAGCTAACAAAACATGGCGTCAGTTTATTCAAAAAGATATTTCGACATTTACATTTTGTGTCACTACCTTCATTAAATGTAATAGATACCGTAAATTTCTTTTGAAAATCATTCGTACGAAGTCCCGAGCTGTGATGTAGCAAATAAAAAATAAATTAAAATTATGTCTCAGTTACTTCCCGTAACTGGTGAGATACAAATCATAAAATTTGCATGCGTTTTAGCACACAAATAAAGTAAACGAATGGTAATGGTTTAACTGCGAACTAATTCGAGAAAAACACATGAGATATATGGTGTACACAATACATTATGTGGTATATAGAGACCACGAAATACAGGAGAAATTTAGCTGAACATTTAAAAAATTCTTTGAACGTTTGCTCAGTTCAAGCTCCTTGCAAGCTTAGGATAATTATGTGTAATGTGTGAGAACTATGTTTGAAGCAAATTGTAGGTAACACATTTGGAAATGAGGATTGATTACTTACGATATATAAATTTAAAAAACGCTTTTCATAAGGAACATTTCATGAACACATTTCATATTACAAAAGTACAACGTATTGTTAGACATATTTTAATTATTACTTGATAATTAGTAATGGTGATGGTATACAGGTACTAGATGGACAGCATGTCCGACTCTTTTGACTTCAGCGTTGAAACCATTTTTGTGATCGGCGGTGTAATGGACTTCCCTGACCGTGCCGTCGGCTTCTTTCAACATGTAGAATCCTTTGACTTTGTCCCCTTCTCTGGTTTCATGTTGAGATTTGACGTCTCCTTTGTGTTCGTCGTGTACTTTGTATTCAAAGGTGTAGTGAGGTGGTGCCTTGAAATAAATAAAAAATTATTTTCAATTGATAAACCTTTATATTGGATACGTACGTAGTAATCATGATGTTCTTGGTGGGCCTGAACATCTTCCTCTTTTTGGTGGGGCTCTGGTACTGGTGCTTCTTGGTGTACGGCATGTCCAACTCGTTTGACTTCAGCGTTGAAACCATTTTTGTGATC
>CM077103.1:30424718-30437305 GCA_039619505.1 Cimex hemipterus | reverse complement strand
CTCTCTCTCTCTCTCTCTCTCTCTCTCTCTCTCTCTCTCTCTCTCTGCCCCTTTCTTGCACAGTAAAACGTGTCCACAGGCTAGACAAAATAAATGACATCTGTTTAGCTCGACACGAAGAAATACGAGGTAATTTTCAATAGAATGAGGCGATTTTACCTCTAGTTCTCTCCATGATACTCATTAATGACAATCACGAATGTACAGAAGCGATCGTTTCTCTTGAGCGCTTTAAGTGAACAGATCCAACAGAAACCGTAATTATAAACAGTTACTTTCAAGCAAAGTAACGAAAATTGTAAAGGCCAACACATAGAACACAGCGAACATTATTATATTATATTCATGAAATTTTGTATGTTGGAAGCTTGTTGAAAATTATTCAAATTTAAGGTACAATAAATCATTATAAAGCTCTTTTTCTGTAACAATTAAAAAGAGATATATTAATAACAATCTAAGAAAATTTGACCTGAGATTAAAACCTAATTAAAATTTGCCGTGCTGATTACAGTACTGTACTTTGATCAAATTTCCTTACAATTCCTTTTATCAAATTAAATCAAGAAATATAAAAAATTACAGGTATGGTAAGGCTATGGATAAGGACAATTTGTAAGAAAATAAAAACTCTACTTCGTCACATTCGGAAAAAATATTCTCTTCATCAGGATTTTGATTGAGATGATAAAAATAAAACAACCGAATTTAATCCAATTATTACGTATACTCACCCGTTTCAACCCCCAGAAAATGCTGAAGGGAGAGCGACGCCTTCGTTTGGCCCTGTTTATATCTGTCCTTGCTGTCACGATAGAGCTGGAGGTGCAAGCAATCTGCAACAGCCGAAAAAAAGGCCAATTAGACAAAGGAAAAAGTATATTGGTTGAATTTGCCAGCCTTTTCTATAGTCTGGTCGATTAGGAAAATTTGAAGTACGTCTAGATTGTTGTTACTCATCTAATTATAAATCTAATTCAATAGCGTTTAACTTATTTTTAACCAATTTAATTTTTTTGTAACAATTTTACATTGCCATCGAAAATCTAGGAAGAAATTACTTATAATTATTGTTCTTATTCTAATGCGGTATAATGTTAAAACTAATTATTCATATATTCAGGGTGAATGGCGATAAGTGTCGAAAATTTCAGGAGGGGTTTCTGCTCACCATTTGCAACAAAAAACTTCCTATAAACCCCTGTCCAAATCCCAACGAAAAAGAAGTAATTTTAGGTTTTGGTTGTTTGGTCATTTTTTCGACTTAGGTCCACTAAATTGCTTATAAAGATCAAAATTAATGGCTGTAGAAAATTTTGTTTCGGGCCCCCAAATAGAACGTTGCTGCAGAGAATTAGCTGCAAGGAAACCTATTTATATTGCAGAATTGATGAAAAAAGTCTGCCCAAGCATGCAGAAAAACAAAAATATTGAAATTTCGGATTTTTAAAAAATTCTGGATTGCTAACTGTTAATCACTACAAACTCTTGGACCTTTGACAATTCCCTCAAATATTTGCCAATCAATTAGCTTAGAGCGGTACACCCAATATTTTTGGAGTGCGCTTCTGGAAGGCCCAAAATGTTTGCATTTTTTCGAGAAAAAAAAACTTGTGTCGATGAAGGACCACGCCCAATTTTCCAGGAAATCCGCCTAGCTCTTGAGTTTCCTGTCAGTTTTTTATAGTTCTTTATAGCTTTATGCTATCATGCTTCTTAATGAATATTTAACAGGAAGGAACAGGAAAAAATCAAATCGCTGCCGGTGACCATTTCGTTCCAAACTTATCACAGTCATAAAACAGTAAGAGTACAATCCTTCCAGACGGAAGGTACCCTAATCTCTCCATTGTGAAACACCAAGGTTTATCCGTAACGGACATATACTGGTTTCGGGATCACGGCTAACAGAATGCTAAATTTCCTAATCTACATCAATTCATTCATAGTCTTCCCTCGTTCTTTGAGTGCAAAAATAGATTCCTTCAGCCTCCGATGAACTCGGTGGAAGGAGCGTCTCAGCGTAGAAAACGAGCCAGGTATTTCGTATTCTCCCCTTGCAGCTGTAGCGTTACCGTTGCAGTATCCTTATGTGAAATGCATATCAGCAAGATGTGCACTAGGAAACAAGGACATAATTTAAATTGCCAACCTGAGGAAGTTTGTTACACAAAACTCAAGAGCCAGACGGATTTCCTGGAAAAATTGAACGCGACATCCAAACAAGGTAAAGAAAAAGTGCAAAATCTTTGGGCCTTCCAGAAGCGCAATACAAAAAGTATACCGCTGGAAGCCAACTGAAAGAAAAACTTTTGAGGGAAAAAACTGAAAAGCTCCACGAGCTTGTTTTACAAATCACAAAATCCTAATTTCAACATTTTAGTATTTTCTGAATTTTTCGTGCAGAATTTTTTCATCAATTTTACAATGTAAATGGGTTTAATTTTGCAACACATTTAACGTTCTTTCAGGTGGTTCGAACCAGATTTTTTTATAACCAGCAATTCTTAAATTTAAAAGCAATTTAATGAACCTAAGAAAAAAAAATGAAATTTGGACAGGGGTTTACGGAATTTTAGGTTGTTAAATATGGTGAGTAGAAACACCTTGTGAAAATTCAGTCCAGTCAGCCAGTCATCCTATTTGTATTTCTACTATTTTTACGTAATGGCGATTTTATGAAGATTATACAACCAGATGATCGTATTTGTGAAAGCAACGTCCCGATTAAACAGGATGAATCTATAATGTAAGGTGTTACAAGATTTATTCAGGATCCCTCTTATATTTCAACCCCAGTTTTATCCACACCCCTTTTATTCATCCTCACCCTTTTACCACCCTCCTTTTCTTTCCATCCCTCATATTCACGAGGCAGTATTCTAAACGAAGTCATGACTTTTAAATTTGTGTCTAGGTACAGACGTTAGCAATTTGAATAACATATTACAAACTGGTCTTAATATCTACTTTATTTGATATTGTAATTCATTTATATGACAATTTAAATTTGTGTTAGATTTCTTTTGATGCAGGGTAAATAGCCTGTTCAGTTACATCACCATGTTTACGGATTTATGACTGCAGGGTTTGTATTATTTGTTCGTTTTCTTTTGGTATTGTGTAGTGTCTTGAATGGAGTGTGTAATTAATTATGAATTTGAGAGGATAATTTTTGTTTCTAGTTTTAGTACGTAATTGAACAATCTTGTATTTCAATTTATTGTTGAGGGTTTGTCCCCTTTTGTGTGAGGTGAGTTGCAGTTTTTATTCAGTGTTACTAAATGATCTAATTGTCTTTGGATCTGCCTTTTCTTCCAGCCAGTATGCAAATGCATTTTGTTCTTCATTTCTTAATTACAAATGAATTTATGTAAAGTATTGGTTGAAATGAAAAAGCTAGTGTCACGAGCGGGGTTCGAACTCACGACCTTCGGCTCCGTACGTCCTGCTCTAATCACTTGATCAATCGTGACTTCGATTCACTCCGACTCCAACTTCCCATCTCAACCTATAACCTTTCAAATTTTTTCTCCTTTTTGTCATTTTTCAAAGAGTTCAAGTGGGTAGACCAGCGGCGCGCGTTCGAATCCCGCTCGTCACACTAGCTATTTCATTTCAACCAATACCTTACATAAAAAGATTAATTAATTGGAGGAAGTTATTTGGTCAATCGGGCCACGAAATCTAATGGAGTTAATTTGAAATTTAACAACGTTAATTTACGGAAAAACTACAATTAAGTTCACTATATAAGTTTTTCTGCGAGTCAGTGAACACAGCTGAACTAAACGACACTTTGGTCAGTTTCTTTCGTCCGTCCGTTTTTGATAGAACGTTTTGCTATCTTCAGTGGAGAACAGAGTTCCTCGAGTTGAAAGCCGAAATTCGTGAAAGAATCATGTGGCGTTATGAATCGAAATGGAATTATTATTTGTCAAAGCAGTTTTGGTTTTATGTATTTCTAGAGACAAGGGAGTGTGTTATGCTGCAGATATTGAGCACAATGGACGAGCTGTTGAGATAACCACAGTTGGCTTCTGGCTGCTTGCTACACTCGTCGACGAGTTTGTTTTATGGCGCTTAGACCCTGCTTAAATTGTCTTCTTTATTGTATGCTTGATTGAAAAGCAATGGTAAAAACATAAGCAAGCCACAGACAGTCGGTATATTTTCTTCATTAGTTTGACAATTGTGACCATGTGATGGTTGTTTTTCCACTTCTATTTTTTTATTGTTTGTATTTTCATGAGCTAACGTTAATCATGTATTGGAACACTACTATATCTGTGTGGTATGAGCTAGCGTGTACGAAATTTATTGCTCTTGGTCGTCTGTATACCACGAATGTTAATTTTTGTAATAGTTAGCGTGGAATACTTTGTACTATTCGGATCAATTATTTTGAAGTTCAGATTTAGTATTAAGATTGTATGTTGTCCATGTTGCTGATGACAACTACTATGTAACTGTATATATGGATATGTAAAACTGGAGAGTTCTGCTGTTTCTGATGTCCTATAGACCTATGATAGTTGATGCAATATTTTTATTCTAAGTCCTGTCAGTATGTTGTTATTGTCTGCTGCAGAGTCTACTATGGCAAGGGTGTCATGAAAGTGTTGGCGGCCATAAAATTTGTTGGTACTTTATATTTGCCTAGAACAAATTTTCAGGCGTTATATTAACAACGGAAGGTGGGGAAAAAACTTTTTTATTGAAATTCACCCTGGGAGCCCTTGACGCCGGCGGTAATTAAATTAATTTTCACATCGCCTGGCTGAAAGTGCGGAAGAATCAAAGCCGGGAAAAAATTGAAATTGGATGATTTCAGAGCCACACCGGAGGCGGCCGGGTTGGAGAGATCAGATTATTAAAATTGAGAAAGGACGAGAGGTCGAACGAGACCTCTCGGCTAACTGTTAAAACTGGATGTCTTGCCTCCCAGACAGATTTCTCGGCGGCTCCCTTAGGCGGAAAATTAATTAAACAGTGTTTAATTAAACGAAGTGCGGCTCATTTCCAGGGGTAAACGGAAACTGCGTGTACAAGCGGGTATCTTTCCAACAATCTCCACATTTACATCAGTTCAAAAAGCGGGTAATTTCATCAAATCCACTATATTTCCCGTGGATGGGTACGTCTTGTATATAAATAAAATAGTTTATACATTTATAACAGAAAAGGTCAAAAACGCTCCTTGGAACCGATCAATTGGCATCCTCTACTGACTCGCTCAGTGCCATCGATCCATCCGTGATATGTTCACCATGGATCCAATAATCCAAGAAATTCCCGGAGAAAAATTCTATCTTAGACCCCGAGATACGTTTGCATAGACGGAACTGAAAAAGCCGACTAAACGAACAGCAAGGACACAGCATCATCAAGAAACACCAGTGTGTTTAACGGATACAAAAAAATATCTCAAATTGTTTATGCCGCTTAGAATTAAATTACTTGTTTTATGATATTTGGTTCCTGATTGAAAAGCTGTGGTAAAAACATAAGCAAGTCACAAACATCGGTATATATTTTTTTCATTAGTTTGACAATTGTGTCTATGTGGTCGTTGTTTTTCCACTTCTATTTTTTTATTAATTTTTATTTTTGTATTTTCATAAGCTAGTGGTACTAATGTTAATCTTAATATATAATTTATATAATTTTTAATAAAATTGATTAGATGTCTGGATTTGGGGATTGATTAAATATCCTTTATCTGACTGAAGGCATTTATTAGCGCGAACGTTATGCCCTGATGTGTGTGTGATGGAATATCGACAAGAGGTAGTTTAAGTTATTTAGTTACACACATATTTTTTTAACCATATGGTGGTGGATAATCACTGGCGTTATATCAAAAATCCCTGATGACACCTAATTGTGTGAATGTTTTTATTTGTCATTGTGTAATCATGTGGATAAAGTGAATTAATATCTAGAATGATTAAGAGTTGGTGTTTATGCGCTTTTTACATTTAAAAAATAATATAAACTTAAATAAATTCAACGTGCAATCAGAATCGATCTTGATCAATTTAAATCGGTATAATCTTAAGTTAGGCCAAGGAATTATTCTTCGCGCCCTAGAAAAAATAGCTGAATTCGGGATTTATTTTCATTATAAAAATGTATGATTAAACATGTGATGGTACTGATTAAAATTGTCAAATTTTCAAATTAGGAAGAAACCCGACAAATCTGATTGGTGGTGGATGGGTCGACCGGAAAATTTCAAAAAGAGGGTAGAGATCAACAAAAAGACCTTCAGCCGCCATTTTGTTCGGCCAGAAAATTGATCCCGTTGGTTATGTTTAACTGACTGTTAAGATTAAAAAGTATGTAAAAATTTGAGGGGAAAATTTTGGAAGATGTTTGATTCATTTGGCAAAACACTAGAGTAAATTTTATTTTGAATTTTTAATGAAAAGGCTTGAAGGGTTTCTTTTCGAGATTCTCCCTTACAACATTACTTACCTTACAAAATTGTAAATTGTTTTTATTTTTATTTTATAACCATCAACCTATCCCTGAAAGATTGAAATCAAATTTTAATGTTAATTAATTAATTGAATTTTTTGTGAAGTTATTTTTTCTCTCTCATTTTTCTATAAATATTTAATAGCACAATATTCTTTTATTTATAACGATTACATTATTTACGTTATTTCACATAAGAGAGATAATGATCAGCAAGAGGAGGAGACGTTATCAATTTTAATCCAGCAACAAAAGTTTAACCGTTAAATCTCGTTAGGTGAAAAATACGTTCAGCGATTTAATGAGTAGCAAAGTGAGGTTGCAAGTTAATTTTTATTCGGTTTACAGTTGAATGTTGTAGACTTAATCGGCCCACTTATCGGTCTTAAACGGTTAGGTATGTCTAAGTACAAGGACCCTTTTTATTTCCACCTAAATAAAATAACGGTTTACACTCTCATTCCCAAAAAGATTTAAGGGTAGTAAAATTTACGTAAATTAGGTTAAAATGGCGTGAACGAGATAAAAATGACTTTAGAAAGCCCTTGGTAAATGTTTAATGAAAGGCTGAGGGAGGTGAAGAAAAGAGAGAGAAAAAAACTAATGGCCACAGATGTAATTTATGTTAGTTGTAATCCCTTAATCTCCTTAGTGTTAACATGAAATAAAAGGGAATATGACATTGCCTAAGGGAAATCGGTCCTTCACCCCCACCCCGACTCCCTTCTGGGCCGCAGGTCTTGCAGAAAGGGCAAGGGCAAGTGAAATAAAGGAAACCGAGGCGGCCCCTTTATTTCGGATGTAAAACAAGTACAGTCCCACTTGAAACAATTGTAACACGTCGAGAAGTTCCAGGGCCAACTTGGGGTTAACACTTTTCCCCTTGAAACAAGTAACGCAGTTTTCTAGTTTGAGGTGGTTTGGCTTTATTTATTTTGCCACTTACCTTTTTGAATCACCACCTCATGTATACCAAAGCCTACATGACATTCTCAAACAAAATCGTAAATTTGATAATATCGTATAAACTTATAGCAATAAAAAATAATTTCACGTACTCAGCAATCCATTTTTCCGGGCCTCCGGGCCATGTGGTATGGTTAATTAACTACTGGTGAAAGATACATTTCTACTATTAAATGAAATCAGGCTGATTATGCGATTAATCCATAATAATTAACCTATTAATTTAAGAGTAAATCCTAATTCATTATAATGTTTATTTAACTCCTTGGTTGAGATGAAAAATAGGTGTCACGAGCGGGATTCGAACCCAGGAACTACAGCTAAATATTCCGCTGCTCTAGGATAATTAATCTAAATAATTAATAAGGTCATTATGCTTATTAAATACACATGATTAATTAAACCAAAAATTGAAATATAGCAAAATAGATGTAATGTATTTAAAAGTTTCTCATCCTTTTAATTGTTTAAAATGTAAAGATTAGTAGCTAAAAAGATAAAATTTCGACTGTTTTATAAAATCCATCTGATTATTAATTATATTATAAAATGCAATCCACGATATTCTGGCTATATGATTAAATTCTAGTATTGAAAAATAGATTATCTAAAATGAAAATAGTGTACTTAAAAGTTTCTACTTCTTTCAATTCTTTAAAATATGTAGAAAGTCGCAACGATTAAATTTAAATTTTCGGTATAAACTGGTTCGTTTTTGGCCTTTCAATCCTTCGGCCTTTAATCTTGTTTAATAAGACTAAGATTTAGTATCAATCAAGCTCATAGACGATAATTTGCCTATAAGACTAGGTCCTCCGGGCCGGATAGGCTTAATATGTGATGGATAGGTTGTAATCTTTTGAACATTTGATCGTTAGTTATAATTTATATAATTGAAGTTTTTAAAAGAAAATTGATACTGAATATTTATAATGATTTACCTGTTATTACTTGAATGATCCAGCGATATTTGAGACATATCGTAATTCAAGATTAACGGGGTACATTAATATTTTGAAGAAAAAATATCGGGTCACAAACAAAAATATAATAACAAAAAATGTTTAATCTTTTCAATGGATTAAAATATGAAAAAGTAGAATTTAGTAACCGACGTGGTAATATAAAACGTGAAAATATGCTATTATTATAGTAGGTTAGGTCCTCCGGGCCGGATATGTATACTGTCAAATAATAGTAGAATTGCATATATTTCAATTATTTAGAGTAAAAGTTAGGAAACTTATTAGTTAAAAAATGGTTCATTCTCACTTCTCGATCAAACGTTGAGACAGTTTATAATTTAGGGTTTATCGATTCCTCTCGGAAGCTTTGAGCAATAGCTTATCCCACGGAGACGCAAATAGAAATTGAGCAATTAAAAGTTTCTAATCCTTTAAATTGCAATTTTCTCATGGGCTGGGAAATAATAATCGACCTTAATCAGCGACCAAATCGATCTCACAAGTTCCCGGACCGACAAAGGCAAGATAAAAGTTTACACTCACAATAATACTTATACCCAGGATTTAATATACAGGGCGACTCGGGTTTTATAGCTCGCCTTTTACGGCCGCTGTGGTTTACACCCCAGGAAAGGGGCAGTAAATCTACAGGGATAAGGAAGTGTTCGATTCGGACACGTAGAACCCGTCACGGTCGAGGTACGTGAGCGATCGCGCCCGTCGGACGACTACAGCAGCCAATCTGACCCTTTCACCGTCGTATTTTTACGACTCTTTTTTTTTTGTCTGTTTTGAGGAATAAAAATATTACGCCATGAATTCGCCGGGCAGTTTAGTTTTACCGAACGTCATAACTTAAAGGTAAACAAAATTATATTCCGAGATTTTTATTTTCACATCCCCTCTGTCATATTTCCACCGGTTTAAGTTTGTAATAAGACGGGCGAACTCTTGTAAAAATGAATAACTTGCTTTGGTAAATAAAGTGAATAAGAAAAGTAGAGTGAAGGATGTCCGTCCGAGGGGCTCGACACTTAATAGAGTTATTTATTCAGGCAGTCACCTGTTCCTGATGGCATCCAACCTCATTCATCAACCTCCCTTTTTTCCGCCCCTCAGAAGGCCTCCACAATCTCTAACGCCGTGAAGAGGAGGCCATTCCGACCCCTCGGTTGTAA
Source organism: Cimex hemipterus (assembly GCA_039619505.1). Classification (NCBI taxonomy): domain Eukaryota; kingdom Metazoa; phylum Arthropoda; class Insecta; order Hemiptera; family Cimicidae; genus Cimex; species Cimex hemipterus. The sequence continues at coordinate 30,427,713 of CM077103.1, read as the reverse complement.
ATCTATACGGTCTTGTTTTCTTATAAAGTCATTAGCATTGCATTTATCCTGATTTTGGGTATAATGAGGGTATTTATTTTTAAACAACGAAGAACTAAAAGGAAAGGGAGGTTCACTCTTCAGACCTCAACGAAAAATCTCTCTATTCAATCAAAATATCAAGATACACTGGCAAGCAAAATTCCACCCACTTGTAATATCACTTGATTTGTAAATAATTTTCAATATTAATCAAACTTTCACGTTTTTTAACCTTAATAAATGAGTCTTTGTCTAAAAAGGTAAATTGCTCAGGAAAATGAAAAATGAAAAAGTGGACAGATAAAATTTGTTTATTAGATTTTTAATTAACATTTCAATATCATGTTTCTATATTTCCTCCTATTGCCTTAATTACATCTCGATGACGCCTCGGCATACTTTGTACCAGCGTGAAAATGTCTTTTTGCTGGAGGTTAAATGATTCTTCACGAAAAGGCCTTTCAACATTCTAAACTGTATTAGGAAGTGATGGACGTGCTCTTATTCCTTTCTTGAGGTTATCCCAGAAATGTTCGATGGGGCTCAAGTCTGGAGATCGGACAGGCCAGGCTAAGACCCTGATGTGATGCTGTTGAAGGTACGTTTGTGTACTACTGAACGACGGCATTATCGTGCATTAGAATAGCTGATTTAGAATTTCTAAAATCAGAGATTTCTAATTTCATCGAGGATAAGGAACACACAATGTTTAAAAATTTCATCCGCAGCAAGACCTTCACGAACAACCAACACCGTTAGTTGAAGTGGTTGTCGCTGAGAAAAATTACAGGCTTCGTACCTTTCATTTCACCTTCTCCACAATCTTTCACGCCAATCTGGAGAACGTATAGCAAATTTGCACACATCTGTAAAAAGTACAGCAGACCAATCGTTTAAAGACTGTTCTCGAGCAAATGCGTGCAACTCTGTGTGGTCTGGCCAATTCTAGTGCCCCACCTGGACGAAAAGCCATTAATCCATACTGATTTAATCTTCTTTGAGGAGTGGGATCATAAATTTGGACACCTCGAACTTACCGGAGCCGATAAATCGCTCGAACGTCCTAAGGTGCCGGTTTCGCAAAATTCTCAAAGACAAAAACTCTCATCATTTGGTTACACGAGGGCGCCAGAACAGGGCTTTCAATGGGAAGACCAACCTTCTGGAAAACGTCTAACGGCGTCTCGCATTATTTAGAAGGCAACTGTAATATGTAACTGTATCTGAACTAGCTAAATTGTATCATAACTGGCTAGGCAGATTATGAGAGAGAGAGAGAGAGAGAGAGAGAGAGAGAGAGAGAGAGAGAGAGAGAGAGACTACTTCATTTATTCACTCTTCAAACTATTAAAAAACTTCATTTTAGATTAAGTTTTTTCATCTTACAACTTCGATATTCGGATAATGGATTTGTCGATTACCATATTTTGCGAGTTTAATGAGGCCGTATTTCAATGGCAGTATCTTAGAATAAATTTATGTGAACGAGAAAATTTGTATAATACTTCAGTTCTGCATAATTTCGCTGTATTTCAGTCAAACGATTTTCGGTTTTAGCTCTGAACATTTTGTAAAATGAAAGAATAAGTGATAAAAAATTATCGCTCAACACATATACGTTCTCATGTTTATATAAAAGTAATAAAATTCAAGTTTAAGGTTCGTGTAATAAAATAAACCTTATCCACTATCTACCACCCCTATAAATCTTGCGAAAGTTCTTATCCGAAACTGTTTATTATTTTTCCCTTTGTTCGGCTCACGGCCCTCGAAACAACTTCGCGTTGGGTTTTCCGGTTTCGGGGTTTCGCCGCAGAGACACGAGATAGGAAAATGAAAAAGAACAATTACTCCGGACGATGTATGGGCAGAAAAATGGAGAATTCACCCCGATCGGTTGGCCCGATGAAATGCTTTCACAGATTGTTCGAACTGGTTTTTGCCGTTTTCCGCTTTTCTGACAATTTCACGAGGGACAACGGTTCCCTGGGCGGAATTTAGGTCGACGCCTATTATTCTTCATTGGAGAGAAATCAAAACGATTGTCTCAAAAGCGAAACCTGTAAAAATTATAAATAAAAATTTGGACATGCTAATTAATTGACTAAGGAGATAAAGATAAATCGAAATCAAATATCTCAACCAATACTTTCCATAAAAAGAATAAAATGCAAAAAGTAATTCGGACAATTAATCATCAAAATATAAATGAATAAATCGAAATAATTAATTTCTAATTTGATTTTCATAATTAGTTCATAACGACATGTGATTTATTTTAATTTTAAACAATAACCTCTTCGCATTATAATATTACCTGTACTAAGATAGATCATACAGATTTTGAGAAAATGGAACCTAAAATGGCAACTTTTTGGCTTCTCTTTCATCAATTAAATGACCTGGGAAAATTGTTGAAATAAATTAGATTTTCAAAATTTAATGCTCAAGCAGAAACAGCAGATTAGTTTTTGTAGAAGAAACGCACATCAAAATGATAATCCCCGAGTGTAAGTTAAACAACAACTGAAAAAACAACCGCCTGTTCGTTTAAAACAAAAACGGTTGCCCCATTAAACAAACAAAAAATTGAACGAAATTAAACTGAAAAAATATGGATATTTTAAATTAGAGTTAAAGATAATCAGAGAGTTTTAATTACAATTAAGTTGGACCCCCTACGAGCTTGATGTTTTATAGCCCATTAGGCCAGCTTCAAATGACCTCTGGCAAGAAAAAATGGCATAAATCATATGATGTTTGTATTTTTTCACAGATTGCCAGCATTTTTTGTAATAACACTGACGTTTAATTGGGCGGCTAAAATTTTAAAAATCTGAACTAAAATTGAGTAAAGTTACAACCATTTATTTTGATAGACCATATATTTGTTAAGATTATATGTGTGACTATATCTCAAAGAGAAAAGGGGAGAGAAAAAGGGAGAGAGAGAGAGAGAGAGAGAGAGAGAGAG
>CM077103.1:30407826-30424618 GCA_039619505.1 Cimex hemipterus | reverse complement strand
AGAGAGAGAGAGAGAGAGAGAGAGAGAGAGAGAGAGAGAGAGAGACATAATAGTGAAAAAGGTCGCTAAATCATTACTACATGCTAATAAATATTATTATTTATTATTTTATAAATTATTCATTTATTTTAACATCACAAGTTAATCTAAAATAAAAACAAATTATCAAAACAAGTTTGTGATATAAAATTTTTCTTCTTCGGAGAGTGCTCTTGCGAAATTTTTTATAACGTATTAATAGAATAAAAAAAAGTAATAAAAATAAGTACGTTTATTGAAAATAAAGAGCCTGATAGAAAAATAGTGCCCTGCCACCGTAAAACTTTAACGAGTCTTTATAAAGTTCGGATTTATTAGACCAAACTTATTAATTAACCCACCAGAGAGAAACTATCATTAATACCGCTATTAATTTTATAAAATTCTTCTTTATTATTTATTGTCTTTATAAACGTGAGCAATTTTCATGTCAGACTTATAATCTTGACCGTGAAAAGGTTGTTAGAATTAGAATTAGAATTGCGAGACCTCCTAGGAGGTCTCTGGCCTCTCCCTGATATGTCAGGGGGAGTCACCCATCTTGGTGCATAAGCGACTCCTTAGTTGGGCTCTGGTCATCGACTTCTTTGGTCATTTCGGCGCCCTTACGTTCCCTAAGACTAGTCATTCACACACTCACTCATACAATAAATACATACATACCACTATGTACAAATCCAATCACATATGCCTATCCTCTATCTAGAGTCCGGGTCGGAGGGTACTCGATATACTCGCCTCGACCCGGTTTAACGGAGCAGCAGTGGAGCTTTGAAATAATATGCTGCACCGCCGTCAACCGACTTCTATTCTATCTGAAACCAAATACACATCGTAACTTATAATCTAAATACCCCTCTATATACAACCCATTATCCCGAAGTCTCTAAGAAACCTAAAAAGTTTGCCCTTGAATTCGATGCCATCCTCGAGCACTCTCGTATAACCAGGCGGTATTCCACTACGGTCCCTATACAGCGCCGCCAAGCTGCGGCAACCCTCCAACACGTGCGGCACGGTGAGCCTCTCTACTTGGCGAAAAGGTTGTTCATATCTTTAGCCGTTTTTTTGTTTGATAATTTTATTGAATGTATATCTAACAATCTGTTAACCAATGTTTTTGAGTAGCTGTTAATTTTTAAAATTTGAAAGGCTGCCCTTTTAAAGCTCACACAAAGAAAAGTGCAGTTAAGGTGAATTTTCTGTTAAATGCATCAATATGCCTGTTGAATTCTGGACTATGTATTGTAGGTAGACCGTACATTTTATGGGAAATCTAGTTGTGGATTGTTAAGCTTAAGTTTCACTCTTGTCGATGCCACTTTTTCTTACAAGATTGTGGATCAATCGATTTTTCTTCTTTTCCAAAACGAGTGTGGGATTTTTAATTTCTTATCATCATTCAAAAGGTTTAACATTTTTTCTTTGTATTCGTCGTTATGGATTAGAATATATCTGTTTGTCAGATTGCACGCAGCATACCACCACGCACATTTTATAACAATATTTTCAAAAACGGAAGCTGATCTCAAAGGATGAGCTAATCCTCTACGGCAGGAGCCAGTGTGAGTTGACCTATCAAAGGACGAGGAAGGACTGTCTCTCATTTTTTTAATCGAACAACCTGCTGTACTTTCAATTTTAAGGGCAATGGAGTTGATATCGTATGTTTTTACTTGTCACATATTTTTATTTATTCACACAGTAGCTGAATATATTATTTTTCAAGACCTTAGTTTTTTTTTGTGGTACAAAAATTCCATTTCATTTTTTTTTTTGGTATTACGTATATTTTTTCTTATTTTTCATTTTCACACAATTCAGGAAATTTATATGCATCGAGTGAAAGGGATTCACCAAAGATTGTTATAATTTAAAGCATAGATCCAGAATATTTGTTCATATACGTCACGTCTTTTCTGTTTAATTATTTTATTTTTGTAACAGACAACAGTAAAAAGACTACTGAAAAAGTCCATAATCATCAGAAGATCAGAAGCTGAAGTAGCGCGTCAGTTCACATTATCATATGGAAAAATAAAATGTATTGACTATCGACTTATTGATTAGAAATGAATTAATTTAAAAAATATGGAGTTTTCAAAAAATAAGTTAGAATAAGCGGACACCTAAAAGCAACGTTATACCGGTTTTCAGGTTAAATTAATTATAAATACATTTGATTCTGTGGTCCTGTTGACCAAAAACATCTTTATTTTCATGAGCTTGAAAATTTTATTAAGCACTTGCATTATTTTTAAAATTTTCATTTATCTTAATCTCCCTAACCAGCATTTCCCAATGAATAATCATATTGGTCATTAATAATATGATATAATTAATTGTAATTCCTTAGATTTCGTGGTCCGATTGGACCAAATAACATTTTTTTTCTCATCAGTTTGAAAATTTTGTTAAGTACTTGTATTATTTTTAAAATTTTCATTTATCGTAATCTACCTGTACTAGCATTTCCCAATGAATAATCATATTTTTTATTAACAAAAAATATGATATAATTAACTATAAGTAATTCCTTAGATTTCGTGGCCCGATTGACTGAATAACTTCCTTTAATTAATTAATCTTTCTGTAAGGTATTATTTGTTGAGATAAAAAAAAGTCATGAGCAGGATTCGAACCGACGAACTTCGGCTAAATACGCCGCTGCTCTACCAGTTGAGCTATAGTGACTTCAATCCACTCGTACACCTTTTTTTTTTTTTTTTTTTTTTTTTATTTGTTGTACATTACAACTACCTAAAAGTAGGTAATAAGTAACAGTGAGAACGGTAATTAAAACAAAACAAAATTAAAACCAAGAGTGGAGAAAACACCCATTGGTATTACTCCAATGTTACAAATAATATTGTGTGTTCAATCGATTCGTGTGTCATTTTCACTTTCACTGTTATCACCATCACTTCCTAGAAGATCTCGCGGCCATTGTCTCTTCAGTCGGCGAGGTGGGTTTGAGGGGATTCTTCGGGATGCGAGGTTTCGGATGTGTTGATTTACGTTAGTTGAGAGGTTTTTATGAAATTTACGGTAACGGAAACGTATTTCATCTTGTACGAACGGAATATGTAAATCTGTATGTGTAGTTTGGTTCGATACATAAAATGGAGCATCTAATATTTTTCGTAGTATTGTAGACTGGGCAGTTTGAATGCGGTGGATATTGGAATGTTTGGCTGAACCCCACACTTCCAGTCCGTAAGTCCAAATCGGTTTGATTATAGTGTTGTAAAGCAGTCTTTTATTTTTGAGAGGTAAATTCGAGCGTTTGTCAAGAAGTCGTGCAAGAATTCTAAATCTTGTCATAATCTCCTGACGTTTCAATCTTGTGTGTGGATTCCACGTCAGGCGTTTGTCGATGTACAATCCGAGGTACCGCACCTTGTCCGCAGTTGGGAGGGGAGTGTAGTTTAAGAAAACAGGGGGAGAGATCTTTTTACGAAGAGTGAAGGTAATGTGGGTGGATTTTTCCGTGTTAAACTTTATCCTTTTCTTTTTACACCAGGACTCTAGTAGTATGAGGTGTTGTTGGAGGTTTCGATTGGAAATGACGAGGTCGGGGTTGCTAGAGAGAATTGCCGTATCGTCTGCAAATGTGAATGTGGTGGTTTCGGGATGAGTTGGCATGTCAGCTGTGAAAATCTGGTACAGTGTAGGGGCCAGAACGCTACCCTGAGGAACACCAGCATGGATAGGAAAATATGAAGAGACGGAATGGCCTTCAATGACTTGGAAGAATCGGTCAGTGAGGAAACTGTGTAGTACGAGATAGTAGGTGGATGGCAGGATGTCCTTGAGAATGAACAGCAGGCCCGGGTGCCAAACTCGATCAAAAGCTTGGCTTACGTCAAGGAAGGCCCCGGAACAGTACTGTCCCATCTCAAGGGAGGACGAAATAACGTCTACCACGCGGTGGCACTGTTGGACAGTTGAGTGGCGGTTGCGAAAACCAAATTGATGGGCTGGGATTATGTTTTGAGAGTTTAAAATCGGAAGAATTCTTTTAAGTAGGAGTTTTTCTAAAACTTTACCCAAAGTAGGTAGTAAACTTATTGGCCTGTATGAAGTAGTACAATGTGTTGGCTTTTTTGGCTTAGGGAACATTCGAATATACGAGTGCTTCCAAGCTATAGGGAAGTAGGTTGTACGAAGAACGGAATTAAATAGATATGTAATGAATATGATGGCCTTTTTGGGAAGGTGTTGGAGAATTTTTGGAGTAATAAGATCAAAACCTGGGGCTTTCTTGGATTTTAGGTGTTGTATGGTAGAATGAACGTCAGAAGGTGAAAAAGCTTTAGGAGGGAGGGATAATGGAATCGGTGAAAGTAAATATTCATTGATCAGTTCGGAATAGGTATGGTCTACTATGTTGACGTGTGGGGTGAACACTGTGTTCAGGTAAGAGGCAAAAGCATTCGCTTTTTCCTCATCTGTCTTGGTCCAACTACCATTGACTTGGCGAAGCGGGGTAGATATTTTGTGGTAAGATAAAAGATTCTTAGCTGCCGCCCAGAGAGATTTGTTTTCTGTTGTTAGAGATTCTGTAAATCGTCTGAATCTGTCGGAGCGATACGCTTGCAATTCCGCTGTTAGCTGATGTGTTAATTTATTTAGTTTTCGTTTATCGGATGGGTAACGTGTTCTTTGCCATATATTACGAGCTTGTCTTTTTGATCGTATAAGGTAGCGAATATAAAGCGGTACGTTAATGTGCTGAGAATGTGTGTTTTGCGAATGTGTGTGAATTGTTGAATCATTGATAGATTCAGTTATTGATAATGTAAATTTTTCGATTGCAGTGTCTATTTCATGGTGTGTTTTAAGGGGAGTTTTGAGATTTATTTTCTGTTCCAAATGTATTCCAAATTGTTTCCAGTCCACTGGGCCGTGTATTAATGTAGCTTTAGGGACAGTTGGAATGGGATATGTGTCGATAGTTAATAGAACAGGATTATGATCCGATGAGAGATCATTCAATGTACAAACGTGGTGGTGAAGTGAAGAGAGTTGGGATGTGATGAAGAAGTCTAGGAGATCGGGGCGTTTGTTAGTAGCAGTGGGCCAATATGTAGGTTCAGGAGGAGATATGAAGTTGAGGCGTTGGGCAGAGAGGACACTGTGTAAGACACGACCTCGTGGATTAGCTACCCTGCACCCCCACTGTGGGTGCTTTGCATTATAATCACCACCGGACAGAAAACGTGGGCCAATGCACTGGAAAAAGGATATAAACTGTTGGTGGGAAATGTTATGATTTGGCGGACAGTATACAGCTGCTATATTAAAATTGAAAGGTGTGGAGGACAATTTGATGGCAGTGTACTGTAAAGATACAGAACATTGACTAGGAATTGGAAAATGGTTTAAAGTGTTGCGAATTAAGATAGCGGTACCTCCACAAGCAATATCCATGGGATGGTCCGTCCTGTATGTCCTGAAATTTCGAATGTAAAAATTAGTTCGTGATGTGAAGTGTGTCTCCGTAACCAGTACTATGTCAATTCTTTTATCTTGTAGAAGTATTTCTAATTCGTTGAAGCGGGAGTTCAAGCCGTTTGCATTCCATAAGAGAAGAGTGAGTGGGTGATGAGATGGCATTAAGGGTGTGTTCGCGAGACGGGTGAGACAAGTTTCTCAACGACGGTTGTAAGTAGAGAGATTAGAGGGCTGATGAGAGAGCGGAATTCGTTAATAAATGTGGACATCATAGAAGTTAGGTCTGAAGAAGTGGAAGGTGGAGGGATGAAAGAAGGAGTAGGGTTTGTATGCGGTTGTGACTGGGATGGCCCTTGGACGGCTTGGGCGTAGCTAACGCTGGTTCGGCGTGCGTGATTAGATGTTACTTGATGCGGTGGTGGTGGAGGAGTAGTAGACTGGTGTCTTGATTCGGAGGAATTCTGTCTTCTTAATCTTTGTAGTTCTTTGTGTGTGATACATCCTCTGTAGTTGGCTGGATGATTACCATTGCAAAGCGAACAAACAGCTGGAGTTTCTTTTGATTTGGTACAATTTTCGCTCCAATGATACCCTGCGCATTTCACACACCGTGGTGCATGATTACAGTATGATCTAGTGTGTCCATAATTTTGACATCGTTTACATTGCGAAATTTTATTATTTTTGAATGGTTCCTCTACGCGTATTCGACAACCATACAGATTGGTAATCATAAATATGTCTTGATTATTTGGTGAAGGTTCAAGATCCAAAAAGAAAAGCGGCAGTTTGATTTTTGAGGCAGATTGTATATTGGTAATATTTCGAACTTTAAATCCTAGTTCTTCTACGTCTTTTTTTATTTCATCTGGCGGGATGGAGGGATGAAGGTTTCTTAAGACAACTCTAAATGCTCGCTCCTCTTTTAGTTGATAGGTGTGGAAGTCGCATTTTTGTGCTTTAAATGCGTGTATTAGTTTTCTGTAATCGTCGGAACTTCTCACGCGAATAATGGTACAGTCAGTTCTCGCCTGGCACTGGAAATAATTTTCCCCAAGAATTTCCTTTATTCCTTTATGAAATAAGGTGAAGTTAACTATGTTTCGAACGAATATCGGGGAAGGCTGTTTGGAGGAGTTATTTTGTGCGTTTGCATTCGTATTTTTTGTTATTTGATTTGGTTGATTTTGAATTTCCTCATCATCATCTACAGCAAGAACTCCAAATTTATTTGGTGATATGAAATTTGGAGTATGTATTGTAGAAAGTGAATGATTGGACGATGAGGTTCTCTTAACATTTGCCAGATCTCTATTAACAGCTGACAATGATGGGCTATTTGTCTCCATTTTGGAGTTTTCACAGCTCGCAGATCGTGATCTAATTTCGAATTGATCTACTTCAAAATGATTACCAACATTTCGTTTTTTTAAAGAGGCAGGAAGATTCTTTGTCGTACCAGGTCTTTTGCTTGGAGACATTTATTTTTCTATAATACAAACCCTCTGAGTTTTTAAATCCTGTGACTAATTGTTTTCAGTACTTGAGGAGCCGGCAACAGCCGACATTTGCCAAGTAATGAATATAATATAAAAGGAGCTCACCTGAATCAAATATTATGCTTGATGGCTCAAATTGACCGGGAGAGAAACCTTCAGCCGCTAGCGGCGACGAGAGGCCTGAAATATTTCTGATTTCTGGCTGAATCGTCTAATTCGAGAGAGCACCTAATACACACTATTGCTAGACCAATCAGCTGATTTGATTCGTACACCAACTTCACTTTTTTATCTCAACCTTACATAAAGATTAATTAATTGAAAAAAAGTTAATTGGTCAATCGGACTACAAACTCTAATGGATTACCAAATATTATGAAAAAAAATCAAGATTTGTCAATTGATTAATTTTACCAACTAATTTTTAAAAAATTGGTGAAATAGTTTAATATAAATTTTCTGTCCATCATTGCAAAAGAAGAAGGATTTTTTAACTACATAATATTCAAAGATTTTTTTAATTGTGTAGAGTGCTTTAACCTAAAATTAACATTTGACTTTCATGTGTTAAATAAATCGAATATTACAAATATAAAAAGCTGCTCTAGTGCCCGAGAGGATCGAAGTCACGATAGCTAAGTGGTAGAGCAGCGGCGTATTTAAACGAAGCTCGTGGGATCGAAACCCGCTCGTGACACTGAATTTTTATATCTCAACCAATACCTTACATAAAAATTAATTAATTGAAAGTAATTGTAAGCTTGCTCTGTCAAAAAATCGGATTTAAAGCAAATAGTAAGACTGATAAAATTAGTAAGTAATACATAATGAATGTTTATTCTGATGATTCAAGGTGGGCGGTATTTTTTTCATCTCGGAACACATCGATGTATGGAAATTGAATTTTCTACACCTGCGAGACTAAACACCCAAATCAAAATAATCAATATTTGATGTGTTTTTTTTGTCGAGAATGTGTATTTGAAGTGTGAAGAGACAACAATGGAACGGTACCTTCCAAAAGGATAGTTCCTACTCACAGTAAGTGAGTACTACTTACTGTGAGTAGGAACTATCCTTTTGGAAGGTATTGAACACCACACTCACCCCATCATTTAACATTTCTAACAATGGAACGGTTTAAGCAAATACACTGGACTCAGAAATCCGCCAGTAAAGATCAGAAGCTGTGTTTCCTTATTTACCAACATTTCAGTGAAGGTGAAAGATGGGTTTTTGGCCGTTTGATTCCATAAGGTATTTTATTGTATTACTTCTTACCACTTCTATTTATTTTTATATTACGTTTAATTTAATTCTCATTGATATACATAAAAATACATTTCCCGAAACAACCGAAAAACAAAATATTAAAAAAAGCTAAGGACTAAAAAACACTAAAACAAATCTTCAGGTTCGTAACAAAAATTTTCAAAAATGGAAATCGTTTCTCATCAACAAAATAGTTTTGTGGTCATTTTATAACGAAAAGGTGTTTTATATCTTTTATTACATTTTTTCTCTCACATGAATTTATCTAAACAACAAGAAAACACTAAAGAAAGTTTTCTGGAACTAATGCCACGAAGCTGACAAATGACAATTATAAAAATAATAAAAACAGCTAATAAAATATTTAGTCCCAATTAAAAAAATATAAAGTTTCCGAAAGAAGATTCAAGTTGTACTTATTTATAAAGAATTATACTATTTGCAATCCATCTTCAATTCAGCGATTAAGAAAATACAATATGAAAAATTCAGTACCAAAGGAAATAATATAATCCAATTTTTTCTGGATTAAATAAGCGATAAAACTAAGCTGGAAAATAGAATAAGGAAAAGTTAATAAATTGCAGTATAATTCAACAAATTAATGAAATCATGTAATGACTTTTCTTATCATATCTCCATAAAATTAAATAAGCGACAGAATAATCCAGTTAAACAACTGTATGTAATTTATGATGTACTTTGGTGTTACAGGTTAAGGCTAGATAAGTTTACTAATAAATTGAAGTCGATATTCTAATTAATATTTAAAATGACTTATTATAATAAAGATAAAGTAAAGAAATTGATGATTATTTCAAAAAGCCAAGAATTAGGTTTCTGTGGATTCAATGCTTTTTTGTTTACATTTTAAATTTGTATTTTTATAGGCAACAATCCTCACATTTACGTACATACATAACGTCTGTCACTTCTCGCATTCCACCAGCAATTCCAGCTTTTCTGATTTACAATAAATTGCCGGCTGGCCTCGATAAGTACCCACCTCGAGAATTGACAGCCCCTGGAGAGATGTCGGTGATATCCTCTCGCCACTAAGTTTGGGCCCCGGGTGCTGTCAACAGCTTGGTCAAATCAGCACCCAATGCGTCCAGTTGAGATTCAATACCATTCCTACCCTCATTCCTAAATGCATTACTATGTATCCTCACATAATTATTAGTACAGTCCTCGATATTTCGTCATCGACCCCCTCATACTATACATTCGGCCCAATATAAACGCACATTCTTAGCCCACGCCAGGGGCGCCGAACTATCAGTACTATGTACAACAAAACAATCACCATATGACTTGATGTATTGAGGTTCGATGGGGATTCAATATTCTGCCATCAGCCCTCTAACGTTACACATTTTTGCTAATAAATACATTCACTCTTACACATGCTATGGACCGAAATATTCGCTACAATTCGAGCACAGTTCTTATGTGGTATTCCTCGGCGCTGTTTGAGTGGAGCGAAGGAGTTGCAACGTATTCAGTGTTATTTGTTAAGTTATTCGGGTTATAAATTGGTCATAATGCCGCCAGTAGTTGAAAAGAATTAATTTCAATTCATTCATCTTTGAATTTTTTTTAATGTTATCACGACTTTTGATTGGTGCTGTTTGTCAGTTGAATATAAACAGAATTCGTTTGTGCTGGGTTCCGTAATTGTTGTATTCGTCACACGTCAGCCGTACGTCCCGCAGGCGGACGTTCCCAGGGGTTTTTTCTCCGAATAAATCTAATCTCGTAATTACCTACCATTCTACCAGCCCTTTCCCAAGAGATGAGGCACGTCTGCGCCGATAAAAATAAAGGGATCGAATATTTTCCACATAAGCTCAGAACCAGCAAGGTGAAAAAATTGAGACAATTTTTTTTTAAATAAGTAAAGTAGAGATTTGTCGTTTCTGTGACAACACAGCCGTGAGAAGGGTGAAATTATAAAAGTTACCGACCTATAAAATATGACCTGTTCGGCTTCTGAGGCAAATTGGTTGGCGGGTCGCCAGAGGACCCGGCGAGGGATCGAATATTGGGCCTTGGCTCCACCGAAGGGAATAATTCCTGAACTCGGTTTGATTCGTTTCTCGTTTAATTGTTGGCCGACGGAGTCGCAAGTGATGATGCTCCCGCCAATAAACTAAAACGTTACAGCATAACAACATAAACTGGTTAGAGTTTTACCGTCTAAATTAAGTTTTTTTTTAGAGTTTACTGCTGTATTTTACTAGTAACAAACATTTTCTCATTTTTCTTAAGACTACCCATACACATCGAATGAAAGATAGCCAATAATAATTTACGAGTAGAATTTTCTTCTGAAGATAAACCGATAGTTATGGAAGAACAAAAGTATTAAATATTTAAAAATAATGTTTTAGAGTTGTCCAAAAGTATAAAAAATGTTCAGTTTTAATTGTATATTTCAACTAACAGATCATCGCCTAACAGGAAAATCCAATTTCATTTAATATCGAACATTCTGTCGAAAACCATAGGAATTAACTCGGATAGTGAGACAACTGCCAAAATTAAAAGACAAAAATGACGCCCTTTAATAAGTCATAATTTTTAATATTGACACCATGAAATTAACAATTTTGAAGTTCAATAATGGTTTTGCTGAAGAAAAGGTGAGAATTGCAGCATAAAGTATAAACACATCAATCATATGGTGGGATATGTAGTCTCATTCTTCAATTAAATATTATAATCAATAGGAAACAGCCGGAAAATGATAAATTAATCCAAATGAGTCAATAATCGATAGAACGAAAGTTCGTATATGTTTAGAAAATAACAATACCATATTGATAATATTTGAACCGACATATTGTTTCACAATTGAATAATGGAAAACATTGTTGCAAATATTACGATAAACAAATTACATGGCATCTGAAAAATGGCAAAAAGGAGGGAAAATTCAAAAGGTGGGGTTGAAATGGAAGTCGGTGTCCGAGTGGATCGAAGTCACGATTGCTCAAGTGGTAGAGCAGCGGCGTATTTGGCCGAAGGTCTTGGGTTCGAATCCCGCATGAGACGCTGAATTTTTATCTCAACCAAAAACCTAACTAAAGATTAATTAGTTATAACTATATTCTAGCTCGTAATTAATAACGTATAGATATTTTCCTTTTTATATGGTCAGCACTCACTCCCTGAGCACGGCTACTAGTCTTCCTTGGACCTCACATTGTATTCTTGTTGGAGAGGTGATTGGAGGCGAAAAAGCGGACGAGGTGGCTGTTACCGCTGAACATCTGGACTGCGATTAAACACCCAGAATGCGATTAAAAGGCAACTGAAGCATCAGTGGGCTGGATCGGCGGAGAAGCTACCACGTATAAAGAGCTCAGCCTATACAGAAAAATATAGGGGATATGCATCTGAATCGAAGAAGTTTATACTGAGAATAGGCCATGTGAGGTTGACTCACACTTGATTTTGTGCTAAAGCCCACATATGGAGAAAGGTTACTCTATGTGACCCCACAAAGTAAATGGTCATTTCTTCGCAGGATTGTGCTAGAGCACATTGAGTGTATTTATTAGTGGGAATGTGTACTGTGAGAGGGTTCAATATTAAGCACCATATAGACCCGCAATCCGATTAATTATATTGGATGTACAAAGGGAGATGGAAGAATAACCATCGTCCTAATTAAGTAACTGTATCCAAAGAAGAAATAATGTATTTATGATAGAGAGTGTAAGTAAAGGTTTAAAAATTGCATGTGATGGGGGCTGAGTTGATCTGGATGTTGACCTATGGATCCAGGAAAAGTCATAAATCTGATTAATTACGCGTAGATATGTATGAGCAGAGTTGATCTTATGTAAATCGATAACCAGTAATATCGATCTTTTTCTAATCTATAGATTTTTCTTATACACCTAAGATTGAAAACGACTTACTTTTTTAGTCGATAATCATCCCTCACAAACGACATTTTCACAAACCGTATTTTTAAAAATCAATTTTATGAAATCTACATACTATAATGTCGATATTTCTCTAAATAATTTTTGTAATTGTAATTTGGTAATTTCCGATCATCCGAAAAGATTGGAAATTACCAAATTACAACTACAAAAATTATTTCGAGAACTGGTTGGGTCTAGCGGTGGTGTTTGAGGTTTTCGTTATTATCTGTCCGATGTCTGGACAATAAATAGGGTGAGGCACCGAGATATACAAGCAGTTCCATCGATATAAGTGTGACAGTTTTATAAATTCTAAAAGTAATCAATTTTTTTTTGTTTTCACAGGCTCCAAATGAAATCCTTTTGTGTTTATTTACATCCAGCAATTGAATTTGTAAGGAGAGAAGTTATATTATTTTAAAACAGACATAATATCATGCATACCGTTGAAAAAGTGGTGAAAATTACAAAAAAGAAAATAATAAAATTTTAATCATAATATGTTTAACTGTGAGACAATGGCAATCTCTGCCATTGAATTTCAAAAACGCTAGGTCATCAATTAAATTGTAATTAAAAATAAAATATAAATATCAATGGAATTAAGTTTATGCAATTAAAAAAAAAATTATATAAAAAATGGAGAGAGGGAGGGACAGAGAGAATTATCATAATTCCCGTGATGATGGCCTGGAAACGCGATTGTTCAAACAGTGGAATGGAGCCTTTCATCATTATGGTAATCAGTGATGATCAAACGGAGAATTCTGCCACTCGCCCGATCGGTCGACCGTTCTTTCAATTAAACAGACAAAATATACACATTTTCGAGATTTATATTATAGAACGTTTTACAAATGTTCTTTTACAATTGACGAAATTCGCAAATATGTATTTAAAATTCAGATTTAAAAAAAAATTAGCTTAAAAACGTGAATTATCCATATTCTTTAATTTTCTATTACATATAATGATTAAACTGTGTTTAGAGATGATTGAATGGTTAATAAACCGATTGAAGGGCAGGTTGTTCCAAATGGTTTTTCACACGTTACGTTTCGAAGAAAGCACAAACTGAAAAGTGTAATATTATTTCTGAAAAATAGCTGTGTATAAAAAAATCTATGGTAAACGGCATTTATGTACATTGAATTTCATTTACCAGATCGATAGAAAACATAGATAATTTTATTACTGGGAACAATTTTAACGCTTGAAAGGATATTTTCGTTTTATATCTGTTTCCAAGGGCACTAAGAATCAGCGAGAAGGGATAATCTAACGTTCAGGAAACACTGAGATACTTTCCCTTTTCTATCCTCAGAAAGGCAAATGTACTCACTTATCTCACACCCTTTGAGAGGCCTATCGTTTATTTAAATAACTTTCTAGAACGCCTTTTCTCACCTCATCTATTTGCTTGCATTACATTTTGATTTTCCCTCTCCCGGTCTCTCTATCTCTCTCTCTCTCGAGCCTTTTTATAAGAGGGTTTTGAATTGGTTGGAAATATGGAGAGCCCACAAACGCAAGGAGGCACAAATGCTCTTTTTGAAATAGTTCATAACTTTGAATCATGCATTTTTATTTTCTCTATTTTATGCTGTATATGCACGTACGTACGGATGCCGAATCACGTTACAATTTAATAAACAAACACGTTCACACAAAGAAAAACGTGCATCAGAGATCTCATTTTCCTACTTAGCAACTTCGCTAATAGAACCAACTACAGGAAACGTCAGAAATGCCAATATTTTGACGAAAATACCTGCAGGAAAGCCTCATTTTAAACGAAACGAGGTTCAACCATTAAAAGAAAAATTCAATTTTGAATTTTGAAAGACGTAAATTGGGACATTAGTAAATGATGGGCTAAATACAATTCTAAGCATCTTTTAAGGGGCTTTGGCTTTGTAATTTAATGACGGAACAATCGATACCTCAAAGGAATTTTTACGAATGTACTAAAGCAATCAAATCAATCTGTCATTGTTGATCATAAGAAGTCCTTCATGTAAATCCTGTCAACTCTAAAATTAGTGATTAACGATCACCGATGTTTTATATTTTTTTAATATATCAATCAATATTGTTTTTTTTTAAGTTAAAACGGAACATGTACAAGTAGTGAAAAAACAATTTTAAAAAGGAAAATGCAGGACAATAAAGGACTCTTTTTAATCTTAAGCTGGCTACTGGGATTGAGTGGATTTTAAGCCGTGCTTCGCGTTTTTATGCAAACATTACCAAATTTTATATTTCAAGGACTACATCAGGATTTTGTCACTGCTGCAAACGTACCACGGCACGTTGTTCTCCTGCTGCGGTCCAATCGCCGTAAAGTGAAACAGCCGTCCACAATCACTTTACAAGAACACGGGACATCCAGCCATACCCGACCCCATGTTTGCTTCCTGATTGTCTCGGATTACCAGACTCTATTCGGCCCCTTCGTCACACGGTATACATTGATTATCATGACAATGATTTACGACTTCAGGCCGACCGTTTTTCGTTTCTCGTGAAAGGAGAAAACTGTTGCCTATGTGCGGAAGAATTGTCGAAAAACTTTGCACACGTGTTTGAAAAATTAGTCCTTTGTATCTATGTGGTGTGACATTGGTAAATAAGTGTTTACAGATAAATTATGGAACCTAAAACACTCCCTTGAGATACTTATACTTTTTTATCTCCGAGTAATTAACGCCTAGCATGATTTTAAATAATTTTTTGCTAAGTTGTACGGTACAGACGACATTGGAAAGATTTTTCTTAAAATGCATTTAGCTATTTTTTGGTAGTCTTGTCAAACGCATGAGATACGCTAAAAACATAGTCTTTTTTTCTTTTAAGGACAATCTATGAGTGTGTGAAAGCGTTTCTGTTTAAAACATTTATTTAAAAGATGCTGCTCAATGCTTACATATTAACCGTGTAAACAGAAAGTGTATTATCTGATTTAAATGCTTTCTTTTCATCCAGTTCAGACTTTCAAGACTGTTCGAAAACCTTGTGTAATGTCACTAGGTGAGTTTCTACCTAGTTTAATAACATTCGATAACGATAAAATATGCCGAAGCCCAGAGAACCGGGGATTCAGTGTTGCCAAATTTCGGAGGAAACCCGATAAGGGCTTAGCGCGCAAACTTGAATTTCGGGCGATTTGAAGTTGCGGAGGAAAGGCTGCGGATGTTTAATGAACCCCAGACATCGGCTCATTTCTCGGCAATTAAGAGAGGCGGAAGCTAAAAATGAGCTGTTTCTTGTCGGTGTTTTTTAAATTTATTTATTTTTTATTATTTTATTTAACATCTGGGATTACATCACCAAGTGAACAGGAGTTTCTGCAGTAACACGTTTTCCTTAACACCACTTAAGAGAATTTAGAGAACACGAATTAATGTTTATTATCACACGGTAAGCAACCCGATGATCTCCCGGCTGCACATGTCTCAGAAACATCCATATTCTGAAAAGGCCTAAAGGTTAAAAACTTGAAAATCTGTCTCTTTAAATATTGCACACCTTTGCCTATATTGCCATCGTCCAATCCCATCATTGCCTAGAGCCTTTCGTTAAGCTCTTCGAAACAAAAAGGGCATGTTCCGCTGTTTCTCCTTCTTCCTGTCAATATTCGTATATGTTTGATTCAGGTGTTACGAGTCTATAGTTAGGGATGTTTAGGAGACATAACCTCGAGAGCGTGCAGTGCCGTCTCTGTTTCCTAGGTATAGTATTTCCGCAATGGTTCTTTAATTAGATTCTTTGTATGTATTTGTCCTGATATACGATTTCATTGAGCAGCAAACATATTCTTAAAGCATTGCTGAATCTAAGATTTTGGCAATTATGTACGATTAAGCATATGTACCGGTAGGAGTCTTCTGATCGACATTCCTTACCCAGTTTATTAGAAACCTCATTATTCCTCTGCTCCGTATGCCATAATACCAAATCAAGAGATCTGATCAAAGGCACCGATTATTTTCGATTATGCGAAAATAAAGACTTACGGGCCAAGGAGTTTATTGAGTGCGCGAATTATTGGGTGGAAAACCAAAAGGCTCTATGAAAGATGGGTCCCGGGAGTTTATTTCTCATTACAAGTGAAGGCGCACCTGTAGTGCAGACGCTGATACCCGAAAGATGGTGAACTATGCCTGGCCAGGACAAAGGGAAAACCCTGATAGAGGTTCTGACGTGCAAATCGATCGTCGGAGTTGTGTATAGAGGCGAGAGACCAATCGAACCATCTAGTAGCTGGTTCCCTCTGAAGTTGCCCTCAGGATAGCTTGCGCTCTTCCTGCTTGATAACTTTACAGTCGAAACTACCTCAACCTTTTTTTTCACACTCCAAGTAAATGAGATCTCCGGCTTGTTTAAAGTGAAGCCGCGGGAATCGGATCATAGTGCCAAGTGGGCCAATTTTGGTACGCAGAACTGACGCTGTGGGTTGTACCAAACGCAGAGTTAAGGCGCTTGTGAAAAGTGTTGGTTGCTTAAGATAGCGGACGGTCGCAATGGAAGTCGGATCCGTTAAGGAGTATATAACAATTCACCTGCCGAAGCATGTAGCCCTGAAAA
>CM077103.1:30372367-30402332 GCA_039619505.1 Cimex hemipterus | reverse complement strand
TCACAAAAATTATTGGAGCTTGGCTATGAAACTTTGCCTCACCCACCCTACTCTCCGGACCTCTCGCCTACTGACTACCATTTTTTTAGACACCTGGACCACTACTTACAACACATAATATTCAAAAATCAAACGGAACTGGAAAATGCATATATTGACTTTATCAATTCTGAATTCTACTCAGACGGAATTAATAAGTTACCAACACGTTGGGAGAAATGTATTGAGAGTATGGGAAATTATTTTGATTAAAGAACATTGCTTTAAAGTAACTAGTTTCTTTTTTTTTGTTTAATACCAAAATCCTGCATTATTTTCCGGACAACCCAATATGTTAAATATTTCTTCGAGCTAAAATGCATAAAGTTTACAAACTTTTATTGTAGTCTGTGTTTTTCAACACCTTTATTAGACTTTCTCTCTTTTTCTCCGTTCTTTAAAAATTTTCAATAAAAAAGCCAAATATTGAATATTTATTTACAAAAAATAATTTACAGTAATTCCCTATGATTTTTAGTTCGTTGGAATGTTCAATAAAAAAAAGTGAAATATCCAGAAACCAAAAAGTTTGTTGCAAAGTAACAATTTTGGTTTCATCTTTCCATCAACATTGAGAGAATGAATTTTTAAATTCTACTCACGTACTTGTTTTTGCGTTAAGAGAAATAATTCATTTTGTTTTCCCTCTGCCCATACCTGGATAGGAAATACGGTTGATTAAAAAACAAAAATATTGTCAAAAAGTTTGAAATTAAACCTAAATTTAATTCAAATGGCTAATTAGGAAACAAATATATGAATTGAGCAAATAAGTAAGACTTTTTTTAGTTATATGAAAATAAATTTGCAACAGTAACGAAAACTGATTCAACTGATCGACTTTTCTTGAAGTATCAGCTTAGTTTTGCGCAATTCTATATCGGGTTTTGTTTTGTTAAATCTTGCGAATCCGCAATGGAATTATGACGAAGCACTTACAAAGAAAATTAAAAAAAAAGTAATATTACTGAAATAATACTATTCTACCATTCTGCAAATTTGGGGGTATATAATTTGATGAAATTATAAGTTCCCAGGTTAGCCTTTTTAAGATGGGATGAAACGGCGAAAAATTCCCGATTCCCATAACTGTTTTAATGAATAAACAATATTACAAAATAAAGCTTTTTTTCAAGTATCCCTTGGGTTGCTTTCAGCACGACGTTTTAATAATGAGAACACTTCAGGAGAAGGACCTCGGCACCATAAATTTACGTTAAGCTTTGTACAAAAAGGGCCTCTGGAGGGTGAGAGAGGGATGTGGTAAAGTTGCGGCACCCTTTGAGAGGTCGTATCGCACACCTGGGCCCGAAAAATCTCACCCTTGCCTCAATTTTCATAGCTCCTGCCGTTTATTAAAATTAATCGAAAAACCCGCCAATTGCTTTTTTCCTCACGGAATGACGGAGTCAACGCAGGCTTAATCGTTAATTTTATTTAACCAAAAAGAAAACCATTATCATTAATGATTTTATTGATTAGGAAGACAAATGTAGCAAATAATGGATATGATAGTAAACTTTGTATTTAACAACTTCACATTCCTAACAGGCTATTAATATGGTTTGTAAACGAGAAGGGGAGTTAATGGGGGGAACCGTCTTGCGGTTTTACGGCGAATACAGGCCGAGACTCCCTTCCGCACGCGACTCTGCAGAAAAGCCCTGCTAAAACATTTAAACCGGTAAATCCAAAGGGTTTTATTGCCCTTTTACACCGGGGTGAACGAATTAAAATCGTCGAGGCAAGGAGAGAGCGAGAGAGAGAGCGAGAGGGATGGGGTTGTAAACCCTCTGGTGACAGATTTAATAAACCGATTTATGGTCTCCCTCAAGCCGAAACTGATACTGGAGGGTATTTTCAAAATACAAACGGGGATTGCCGATTAAAAGCCGATGACAAATTTACTTATTTTTCTAAGCCAATAAAAACCTTTTCCAACAAAAAAAAAAAGATGTTTCGCCTTTCTTTACGACGATTCTCTTTAATACCACATCATCTAGATTATGTTGGTGTTTCAGCGCGTATTTTGTACACTGGAATTCAATTAAAGTACATTTTACTATTTTCATCTGTCCTTTAAAAAACAATTAAGTTTATTGAATTATCTGATATTAATAAAGCTATTTCTGGTGCTGCTAGATCGAAAAGAATCAGACCTTAAAGCTGATCAAATTTCATGTTAAGGTTATTATATAGCAGTTTATTGACGTAGGGTAAGAAAATAATATTTAAGATTGTATCAAACATATCAGTGTTACAAGCAGGCAAATTTTTTAACGATTTCGGTTGTTTTTAAGTCGTTAATGAGTGAATAAATTTGAACCGTTAAATGAAAATTTTTATATTTTGAAATAATATGATAGTTATTTTAGGTTGGATTGGTTGGGGGGAGGATGATCCTTTATCTCTGGCGTCCGGTGTTTCACTTACAAATTTATAATTATATGGATTTGATCCAAATTATATGTGAAAATAGGAATTAGGAAAAGATGGAGATTGTTTAATTTTATTTCTTCGGAGGCATAATTTAAGACGTTACGTGTGCAAGTATCATTCTAATCCACTAAGAAGATTGTGATTGTTTGTGTGTGTGTGTGTGTGCGCGAGAGAGAGAAAGAAAGAGATAGGGAGAGTGAGAGAGTAGCAAAAAAGAGCTAGACAGATTGATAAATGGATAGATTAGATAAATAGATACATAGATATGTAGATAGATAAATGGATCTAATAGATCGTTAAGACGGATCGTTAAAGGTAGATAGAGAGTAAGAGTGAGATTGAGATAAATTGGGAAATAGATTAGCAGGTACAGATAGAACGATTGAGAGTTCGAGCGGATGCCAAAGGTGAAGAAAAATGATGAATGAGTGAAGTTTGATACCATTTTGTTTTCGTAAAAATAAAAATTTCGCACAATTATTTCTGAAAGTCGATACTTAGTTTAAATATTTATATCTAAGCATTTGCACATTTTACCAATTTTTTTTACAAAAGGGGAAAAAAAAGGATTAAAATATTCAAATTATCAAACAAAAATTCCAAGAGCTTGGGATGACCATTTTAGCTCAGTACATTACCATTTTAAAACAAAGCCGAAACGTGAGTGTTGTTTGCGAATGATTTCCACCCCATCGTCCTCGGTCGAAACGAGACCATCCGCACCCTTAAATCGCCACTACTGCGACAATCGGGGTTTTATTTTATCACGGGGGCAAAACCGTCGGAAGGGGGTGGTGGCTCCTATAAGTGATATTTGGATGGTTGTAGGCCGGGGAAGGGAGAGACGAGGGCCACTTACCCTTTAGGGTCCCTCTCCTCTGATATTGCCAGCCTTTTTGCTATGCCCCTACCCTCACGTTTTCGCAATCCACGCCCGGCCGGGGTCGGCCCTTGTGAAATATTTGTCTCCCTTTTATTACAAATGTCCGTAAAATCAAGATGGTATTATTCCACTTTTAAACGAACTTGTTTATGGAAAAAGTGCCAAATTGTTTCTTTTTATTTTCATGTTCTTTTTATCTCTGTATGCATTAAGAAGTCTAAAAGTGAAAAAATGCCCCGCTTTGCAGGAAAACCTGTTTAAATTTTAAGAGTGAAGATATATATTTAAATCTTTAACCGCACCTCACGACTTCAAGAGATATATTTAAATGAGTATTCGGATATCGTGAGATGCGGTCTGGTGTGATGTAGGTTCCTGAAAAGCAATTTCTTTATCGTGCCAAAGTTTCAAACTTTTTTGAGATTATCTTCAGAGCCCGGGATTTATAAAAAATTTAAATATAACAAATACATCTAGGATGTGGAAGAAAGTGGATTTTTACGAGGCAATATTTTTTTATATTCAATCAACGTATTTCTACTCAATAGTTCTATTCAGTACTTTGGTTGAATATAAATTTTTTTTGCATTGTATAAAGTCATTTTGTCCACATTCTACATGTATTTGTTAAATTTAAACAATATTTATAAATCTTAGGCACTGAAGATGTTCTCAATAAAGATCGAAAGGGAGCACGATAGAGAAAATGTTTATCTGAAACCAGACCGCATCTCACGATTTCCGTATAATCATTGACTAACGTTCACTAACCACCTCATATATTGGTGATTGTTATTATCTATTTATGTTTACAGTGTTTGCGGAGTAAAAGTGTTTTCAAGCAATATTACTAATTATAAAACTTGCCGAATCCGTTTCGGCTTGGTGCTATCTTCAGTGACGAGCACCCTGAAGAATATATTTATTTTATTCATTATTTTTTAATGCGGACTTTCATCCGGAAGGGTTGTCACTCCCCGATGTACTGATCTTAGTGTCTATACATCAGGGTGTTCACGCTTCCCCGTTATGTGGCTGGGCCGCCAGTATACGCTAAATGCTCAGGAGATTTTCGTCGTTTCCGTACCAACGGGGTTAGTCTCCGATGTTGGCCATCGACAACTAGAAGGATAATTATTCAGATATTGTGAGATGCGGTCTGGTGTGATTTACATATCAGAAAAACATTTTCTTTATCGTGCCGACGTTTCGATCTTTTATAAAACGTCGGCACGATAAAGAAAATGTTTTTCTGATATCTACATCAGACCAGACCGCATCTCACGATATCTGAATAATCATCCATTAACGGTCACTAATGTTTACACATTCAGTCTAATAATACTTAAATTGGATAAATCAGTCGAACAAATAAATACATTCTTGCATGTACTCATTCTGAGTAATCGGAGGAGTTCTGGATATTCCTTCATCGATCCTTGCGCAGTATTAATAATCTAAGATAAATTAGGGTCGATGAGGTACATTATAAATACTTTATAAATATACACACACTGCCCGACGGTTGATGGTTATGTTATGTTTCAATCTTTACCTCTTCTGTAAGACTATCTACTCTACGCCACAGCTAACAAACACACAGTATGAATGTTAATAATAAATAAGGTTAAACAATAAATTATAAATAGAAATTCTTGACTTTTACCACATACCAATGCATGAATTCAAACCTTTTGAACGAGAACGCGCTACATTTATCACTCCAATGTTGCTAGGAGAGACAGCCAATAGAAGAAAAAGATATCTTCAGTAAATTTCACAATTGTTTCTTCTTTTATAGACAGTTTGAACCTATCTATATTATAAATAACTTTGTACATTACTGTGGAAATTTAATCCTGTACAATACCTGTAATCCAATTTGGGGGAACAGGTCGAAATATATGGTCCGATGATATATGAGAGGGATACTATTGCTGGAGGAAAAAATACAATACATATATACGAACATATTCACTCTCTTCGCCAATATTTCTCAGGGCGGGGTCCAAACCACTCCGTTCTCGCTAATAACTACTTTCACTCTCTAAGCGTGACACACTCACTCCAAAATACCTCCAACAAACAACAATTTTCACGCTAATAAATTACGATCATTCCAATAAATTAACATAAACATATCACAAGTCACTCCTCCAAAGAAATCGATATTAATCGGGGTGTGGTCAAACCCACGCCATTCTCGCTGGTAACTTTTACTCACCAGACCACAGTTCTCGATATTTCTTCGGCGGGGATGAACAACCCTTTCCTTTCACTCTAATAAATTACATTTACCCCGAAAAATTAACATCAACACCAAACAGACGTTAAAATCATTATAGCCTGAGGTATCGGAATAGCTATATGTACCCGTCACCGTGCCCCAAAACCACACTTAACTATTGTAATTAATATTTACATGTTGACATATGGATAAAAGTAGAATTTTGCATAATTATAAAATGGATATTTTATAGACCACATTGCTATTTTATTACAGATTTTTTGTCGCAAGTAGCAGATTATACTGTATTAAAACAGATGAGACAAATTACTTTTTTTTTTAAACAACGTGTGTATTAAGAAAAGACAAATCATGTGGAGCAAAAGTAATGTTTATTGCACTGATATATGTAAAACATCACTTAGTAATTACAGTCAATAAAAGTAAAGAAGCCGTTTAAACTGGGACGACAAAGCCTGAAGGAGACACGCCATTACTTGACTTATCAGAAAGTATATATTATCAGCAAGAGCGGATCCGTTTGAACAAAGGTGAGGATATCTATTGTCTGTTACATTAACCGTCGAATCGCAATTGTTTTTAGGTGGGCCTCTCGTGTATGGGAAAACTCCTGACATGTTGAAATTGCTCGGCCCTAAAATGCAAAGGAGGGTGAAATAATAAGGCTTGTCGGTTGCGAACTCGTTTGGAGTTTTGAACGACGCCGAACCACAACCGGCGTAAAGTGCCATATCGAGCAAAAGGCTGGTCAATTGGCCGTACTGCACACCTTTCTCGAGTATGTCGGTGACAGGGCTGACGAAGCTGTGAGGACTTTTCCCCTTGGCTTCTAGTTTCAATTTAAGGTACTGTGCTGGATTAAGACTATTGCTGTCTTTATTGCTCTCGGCGAAATAAACCCAGACAGTAGGGAAATGTATGCTGTTGAGGGAGTAGCCGAGGAGAAAGGTCGGTTGCTGCTCAAGAAAGCACTGCTGGAGGAGTACGTCCGCTATCAGTTTCAGCTCCCAGTGCAATTTGACCTTCTTCATCCCGGACGCAGGTGAAGCGTTTTCGACAATTCCAGACGCCAAGTGGTCTCTGAACGTGTTTATCACATCGATAACCTCGGCGTCGCCGTTAGGCAGAAGGTCCTTGTACTGGACGCACCTCTTCGCAGGCTTTTTCATAGGATACAAACAAAAGACGTGTTTCTCTCCAGATTTGATACAGCAATAAGTTGAAAACACGATATCCTTGCAAGAAGCATAACTAAAGCAAAACGCACTCAATAAATATATAACGGACACCATTGCATTATTTTTTAAATAAAATATTACGATTATTAATCTCAAAGTTTTTATAACAATTGTTTTTTAACATACGGAAAGGCATCATGTGGCTAATGATTATAATAATTTGTGAAAAATTTACCATCAATATTTTATAGTTTGGCCATAACCATCGTTCATGTCTGCCTACCTTTCTAGTTTTGGTGTTCAGCATTATCACCTACATGAATTTAAAAAGATCAAATACTGAATTACGAATTTTTCTTCAAATTGCAACACGGTTTTTTTAAGGCCAGATGAGTCCAGATGTTCAGGTATCGAATACCTGTAATTTGATTGAACATTGATGGGGATGGGGGATGATGGGTAGATCAGGAAGATGGAAGACCAACAACGCACTCAACAGCATAAAATATTTTTGTTGTATTCCTCCTGACGTCTGTGGAGAATGCCATCTCTGAGAAAAACATAAGTTTCTGAAGTTTGATCGTCTATCGTCCTGGTTGCTGTTATCCTTCAGGTTTATTACTTGAAGGACATGAGGGAGAAAACTCATTCCAATAACCATTTTTCTAAACAATTCTGGTGTTTTGACCACTTTTGGTCCAACTTTTGGAATCGACCAAGTGCCGGGAGAAACCCAACAAAGATACGATTGGATTTTTGGAATGACCAATTTACACGTCTTCCTCCGTAAAATTCAGCGGGAAATCTCACCATTATAAATAAAATAATGAAACGAAATGTATATACAATAGCTTTCTAATAAGCAGTTGAACAATTTCTCTCGATTTAACATTGAACTCCTGACACGCCTGTCAAAGGGCCGACCTGTGGAGCAATTAAAAAAAGTGTCTACGCCATGACCCAGCAACCTCAGTCAAAAAACAGAAGCAAAGGATAGAAAATTACTGTCGATCCATCTCCCCTGACACTATCGCTCAGTGGACCGGTGAAGACTGGTTAATAAGAACAAATCTGTGTGACTTTACGCAAGGCAGGCAGTTCGAACATAAAATGTAATTATGAAATAGCAAACCAAATGATTTGGCCTGATGTAGCCTGTATAATTTTTTTTAAGGTAAAAATTTTAAACCGGACTAAAAAATTATACTCTTTTCAAGAGAAATTCAGCCGAGCCATCTAAAACCCTTTACAATAGCCCCTTCAAGTTAGGCTAAACACGCATGACTCACGAGTCTTCCGTAAGTGTTGATCTTTTTCGCCGTTAATGAAAACGTTATATCCTGTAATAAAAAACCTAATTTAATCATTTTCTTGTATTAAACTAATTAATCTCAAGTAACAAAATGAATTATATATGAATTATTGTTCATAAAAGAAATTAATTTAAAAAATCAATTAACTCATTCTGAAAGTTGGATCGGGAAAGGATTACATTGAACTGGGTTTTTTTACGAGTTTAAAAGGTTTTAGAAACAATTTTTTTTATCGTGCTCGTTTCGAGCTTTATTGAGATCATCTTCAGGGCTCAAAGTGTTTGTCTTCCGTGTAATTGTGCCATTCTTGCGTATCTTGCTCAGAGTAACGTATAATTTTATATATATGTATGTATATGTCTTTGATTGATTTTAATTTATTATGTCCGTAATTATAGCAGAGGTAAACATGAAATAATCTGTCACAGGATTTAGATATTTTTCAAGTAGTAATTATTAAAATTTTTTTCGAACTTTTTGCCATATCTTTATCAATTGTCGGGGGCCGCGGTAGCCGAGTGATTAAGGAATCAGACTCTCGGCTAGTAGACCCCGTGGCCGTGGGTTCGAAAACCCACCGCCGCCTCTGGAATTTTTCTGACGCCTAAGGGGACCGATGGCCGCAATTAAAACAAATTGACACGGCACTCATCAATGGAAGGGGCGGGACCGGATTTCAGCGACACTGAACCTGGTCCCAACCCCCTTCAAAAATGAGTTTCTTCGATGGAAGAACACTGGTACAACGGGGGCTCAAGTTCACTTTGTGTTGTGAGCCCTCCCCCAAAAATGGAGCCAGGGTATGGCACAATAAGCTGAACAGCTGCAGTGCTCAGGAGGGAACTCCTCCAGTCCCTGGTGGCCTTGTATCTGTCATTTGTTGACCAATTTAAAATCCGATTGCACTATTGTTTTCAGAGTAAGTATAGGGTCGGTATTTGAAATTCTGAAGTTGAACTGTGCCTGTGGTATAATTGTATAATTTTTTCAACAAAAAAGGTAAATATTTGAAACTAGAGTAAAAAAATATTAAACACTTGTTTTTTTCGATAGTTCAAGAGAAATTCAGCCGGGCCACCTGAAAAGAACACCCTGTATAACATTGTCGTTTCGTTCTTTCTGGTCCTTTTATGCTTGTCGTTTTGATCTGTTATATAGATTCTGTCTTTTAATCATCTTATCTTATCCCGTCTGTATAAATTCATCCTTCTAAGTAAGTACACTCTTCAACTGTGGGATTGTGAGATCTTTTTATTCGGCAGCAAGTTTCTCACCTCGCACATAAGGGGGCTTTTTTACTTATAAATTATATGCAAGTGATTTCTTGTTGGAAAGACTATAAAATAACATTAATCAGTCAATAATCTTCAAGGAAATGTACATTTCGGTTAGGTTTTTTTCAGAGAAAAATTTTTGGCCTGTTGTAAGCTTTAACGTCATGATTATTAAAGTAAAACGTTAACACACTATGAATAAAAATGTAAATAATAGCTTCCATGAAAACACTATTAACCAATCCATTAGCAGGCAAGGGAAAGGCAACTAACCTTGCATGTTTAATGCTGTTTTTTGAAATAATATTTTTGGCTTGTCGGTTCTTTTAAGTTATTTTAAAAGATGACACGTTTGTCTGATCTTTAAGGTTTCTCTGTTTTAGTTCGATGCGTTATTGTTTTTTTTCTAAAATTTTAACTCCATATTTTAAGGTTTAATTTTGTTTTGTAATTAACGACAAAATAACTCCAAACAAACGACCAGTTCGTTCTAATCCGACGGCGAGTCTTCACAGTTGGAATTAACACATCAAAATTGGAGTAACGTTTTTACAAAGGGTCCGTCGAGCCTGTCGATTATTTTCGCTTTGACAAAACGCCCGGAGTCACGGATGAGGTCAAAATGGCAACTAATTGGCATCGCTTACCCGTAATTTAATTGGCTCGGTTCCGCGCTGGTATCACAAACGACCGTAACTTTGGAAAACATTTGCACCCGATGTAACGCGGCGAATTGGCCACAGCACAAAAAAAAAAAGAAAAAAAACAAAAGAGGAGTTTTGACTGATTTTTGAAAAAAACTACTACAGAACAAAATCTCATTGATGTGTAGTATTTATAACATTTTGATAATTATTTTATTTTTTTGTCAATTACAATGTTAAATTGTATACAGCCAAATCATTGAATAAATGACTCCATGACCACGGGTATTTTAAAAGTATAAAATAAATACAATGCTGCTTGGTATGAGATTCCAAAAATAATTGAGTGATAGTAAACTGTAAATGAAGTATGTAGTGATAAGAGAAATGTAAAAAAGTGCGACTTTTGTTTCTCTTACTAAGAGTTCTTTAGATTTGTAAAATACAGAGAGAAAATGAATTTTAATGTTCTTATTTATAATTTGTTAAAGTTATAATTTTAATCATGAAAACTAAACTGTGACGACGTGATGTAAACGCGCAAGCTGACAGATACGATAATAAATTAATGGCGACCTTGATGTGCTTTGCAGACTTTGATCGATTGTGATGTGTATAAAAAAAAAACACTAATTTCGAAATGTTAAATGTAGGTTTAGGTCAGAAGTTGATTGTTTATCCTCCTTTCAAAAAAGGATCACTGAGTGTAAATATTTTAACATCAGATGTTCAGTTGAAATGCACTTTTTTCTATCTTCACTATAAAATTTATTATTGCAAAAATTAGTATATTTTTTTGAGGTAGGCCATAGTCTCATCTAATCTGAATAGCTTCATTGATGGGAATATTTTAAAACTCGGTATAAAAGAGGATTTGATGCCACAAAAAATAAAATGTATTCAATTGAATTAATTAAAAAATTACTATGTAAATATGTTTTTATTTTTATTTGTAGTTGTAGTTATAAGTTAGAATTAATAGAAGTATTTTCCGCCGATATATCTTTGTACCGCTCGAAATTTAATTAATTTACGAATGAAATGTACTTTATAAATTTGTGTTTTTGTAATTTACTTTTAGCGATGCTGCTGGAAAAGGTTTGGGGGAAGTACCTTTCTCTCAGCAGCTATTGTTGTTTCAGAAACGGAAAGAAGCACGTCTTGTGTTTGAACCCAGGAGCGAAACCTCCGCACAATTGTACGGGTTTCAAGGAGATATTACCCACAGACAGTTCGGAGATCCTATACATCTTGGACTACGTCAACGAGTTGAGGGATGATGTCGCCCGTGGAAACATCAGCGGGTGGCCGACTGCATCGGCTATGAACGAGTTGACGACCAGCATCGAGTTGAGTTACATAGCCAGATCCATGGGGGCGATGTGCGTCGACGACCTCAGCGACAAGGAGATCACCAGCGTGCATTACGGCAACACTTACACTATAATTTCTAAAGATGACGTTCGCGTGGGTGATTCC
Source organism: Cimex hemipterus (assembly GCA_039619505.1). Taxonomy (NCBI): domain Eukaryota; kingdom Metazoa; phylum Arthropoda; class Insecta; order Hemiptera; family Cimicidae; genus Cimex; species Cimex hemipterus. The sequence goes on along the minus strand of CM077103.1, from coordinate 30,390,835 downwards.
CTGCCCAGGCCGGTAGAAGTGGTCGTCGATGAAATCAACAAATTCAGGTTAAACACAACGACCAAGAGTATACTCGAGAGCTTCGATCCGCAGAAGGCCGATTATCCGATTGTCGGACTTCTTTATGATTTCCTCCGCTGGGTGGGATGCACTTCGAACACGAGGCTGGCCGACGAAACCAACGAAGAAAGGGTGCAGAGGGAGAAGGACGGACTCTCTCCACTGCTAGACTACAAGGTTATCTGCGTGGCCGGTCCTGTCGAAGGACTAAGGAAAGGGGCTTCGAAATCGTACCAAGAAGGAAAGCCGAGATCAAATTGCTATTGGGAACTGGAAGGGTTGAACACAGAGTACCCGAACCTTTGTTCTTCCGCACTTACAATGTCCAATCGCAAACAAATTGTGGCAGCCTTGCTCGGTGCTATGATTCTCACCATTGATATCTATTCAATTTGGCAAAAATTTAAGAATTTTTTCATAAATCGGTTTTTTACTAGGAGAAACGAAAATCATGTGTAAAATACATTTCAGAACTATATTGTTTTTTATTCACATTGAAAACTATTTTACATCTCCATAATTCCATCCTATGTTGCTAATTTAATTTATTTAACGCGTTCCGTTAGTTCGCGATCATTAGAATATGGAAAGTTAGTGTGTTGTTTTGTCAAAAGTAGTCAGTTTGCATACAGATCTCAAAGTTGTGCTGGATTGCTCACTGTTTGATGATCAGTATTTTTCTTGGTGGAATCGCGTCGCTAAGCGATCACTGATTCAGAGTGAGGTGAGGCAACGAGTTCTCCCAAATCATACTGATACAAACCGGTGATTCGCAAAGGAGTATTCTTGGTCCAATCCTTTATATGAACTATACTGCTTATCCCTTGCATCCAATCATCATCACCTATGCGGATGATAACGCAATTTAGTCATCTAACTCGAATCCTAACAAAACTATAACATCTAAGCACACATTGGGCGTATCGCAAACGGTTGCAAAATATGAAGGACAAGACTGCATGAAAAAATAGTGCTCAGTATGTTAGAAAAAACTTGTTTCGTTATCAACTATCAACAACAAAATGATGGCGACTTCTATCCAAGTGAAATATTCACGAATACGCGTAGACACAAGACTGAGGTGAAATCCCCACAGAAGACTTACAAAGCAACAATACTTGGACGACTATGAAGACTGCTAGGACCGAAATTCCTGTCAGCATTAAAGTAACCTTAACAATACCTTGCGTGAACTTTTGATATGCGGAGTGGAACTGTGGGGTTCCGCCAAGCGAAGCGCATCCAATCAATCCAATCAAAACTCCTCAGTTAAATCATCCAAGCTCCTTACTATGTCACTAACCACACTATCCACATCGATCTCAACATTCCTTTGGTTAACGAAATGATCTTCCCAGATTCATAAAGTTTCATACCAACCTCCCAATACATCTTTATTCCTACTGCCCGAGCCCTCACCATGACGCTTCGCGATGGTTTCCTCATTGCTCCTTAATCCCTCACACCGAGTGCCAGTAACGACTGGCTTCCCATGGCTTATATATCCCGGGTGAAACGCTGGCATTAGTTCTATTACTATCTTCGTATGGAAAAACGAAAAAAATAATTGTTATATGTATTAATATGTGTACGCTACAAATACAAAAAAGTTGCATGTTTTCGATAATACTGCCTCTTTAGTTTACCCTATATGACGCGTTTCGGTATCTTCATCAGTCAATGAATGGTCGTTAATTTGTCAACAGTATCTTTTTAGACGGTTGGTATAAACATTAGGAACGAATGTGGAGTGACGTTCTTGATTGACATGCCACTGTGTTTGATGGATCAGTTTTCTTTGTTTGATAAAGTCACTTTGTCTTATCACATCGATCATTCTAAGAGAGTTTATATATTTCTTTCCGATTCTCCCTCTTTCTTTTCTATTCTTTACTTCTGTGCGTTTCCTTTCCACTATTTCTGTATGCGTTTCCCCTTTCTCTAGTTATTTAACTTCGGTCTGTTTCCCTTTTTCTATTTCTAAATCTGTCTATTTTCCTTTCTTTATTTCTGTATGTGTCTGTCTGCCTTTCACAGTCTCTATATATCCGTCTCTGTCTCCTATGTTTACGAACTTTCTTCTATACACTCACACACACTTCTTGTTTCAATTCTATTCCCTCTCTCTTACGAACTCATTAAAAACAGTGGTGAGAGATAGAGCTAATTATGATATTTATTTAGTTTAATCTAATGTACTGATGCTTATAACATACAAACAATGCTGAGGTTGGATTTTTGAAAATGTTGGATTGTTGAAAACAAAAGGACGCGTTTGTTATCTTGAAATAATCATTTAACTTGGGTTTTGCCAGTTAACTTTTGATTAAAGTACAGAAAACTTAACATAAAAACTCCATTAGTTAACCGGCTGTTTAGACAGTACTTAAAATGATTCAATTCACTGAAGTTGGGCTTGTGTTACAACGGAGATAAGCCAAAGCGTAGAAGACAAATGTGAGTGATTTCGAAACAGGACGAAGGCTGAATTAAGGGCCACATACATGATGAACTCCATTGTGTACGGGATTTGGTATTTAACTAGTAAATTCGCCAAGAGTCTGCCGGAGAGATGGCATCGAATAATATTCAAAGCATTCGTTAAGCCACGTTTTCATCTAATTATTTAGAAATTTTTTGAAATAAAACATTTTAAATGGCAGTAGCAAACTGTCTATCAATGTCAGAATTTATTCACGGCCTTCAAGTTAATTAAATTTATATGATGTCTCGCCTTTTTCCATGATTTACGTCAATTTCGAAAAATCGCCCTTGAGATTGTGAAGGAAGCGATATAAAACGCATTATATTAAATTAAATATGAACCTTCTAGACAAACTAGCGAAATGAAGAATAAGCATTTCCGAGGTTTCTCCCGTCAATTTGGCTTCTGATAAGTACACCAATTAAAAGTTTATTTGACTCGACATTGTTTTCCATAATTTAATTGTGTACGGAGGGGTTTCTTATCTTAATGAATTTCACAAGCTTGCTAATATTCATGTCATCTGCGTTCGCATACTTAATCCGTCTCTTTATTACCGCAGAATCCGACATGAGCACTTGACAATAACAACTCTTCTAACTGTGTTTTTCGTTTAATTGGTTCAATAACGAACTAATTTGATCTCTCACTGTTTTTATTTTATTTTGCTTTACTCATTAAAGCTGCTAGGTTGCTTTCTATCTACTCATTCTGTCATTCCCCCCTCACTCTTTCTCTGTCTGTATCTTCTCTCTTCTTCCTAATTCCGTCTATGTCTGCTTAGTTTGCATTCTCCATTTCCTCTGCCCGTTTTCATCATTTATTTGGCACTATTTCTGCCCACTACCTATCAAAGTCTCACTTCCTCTCTTTCTCTCCCTTTTGTTCTGTCTCTATATTCTTCCACCTTTTCAATTTCCTCTATGTCTGTTTGGTTCTCATTCTTCATTTTGTTTGCCTGTTTTTATCGCTGTACTTTTCTTTCTCTGTTTGTATCTCTACTCATTTTGTGTGTTAGTGTTTTCATATTTTCATTTTTTTCTATTTCTTTCTCATATTCATTTATTTGGCACTATTTCTGTCCACTACCTATCAAAGTTTCACTTCCTCTCTTTCTCTCTTTTTTGCTCTGTCTCTATATTGTTCCCACTTTTTCATTTCCTCTATGTCTGTTTGGTTCTCATTCTCCATTTCGTTTGCTTGTTTTCATCGCTGTACTTTTCTTTCTCCATTTGTATCTCTACTCATTTTGTGTGTTAGTGTTTTCATATATTCATTTTTTTCTATTTCTTTCTCATATTCATTTATTTGGCACTATTTCTGTCCACTACCTACCAAAGTCTAACTTTCTCTCTTTCTCTCCATTTTGTTCTGTCTCTATTATATTGTCCCCTATTTTTCATATCCTCAATGTCTGTTTAGTTTATCGGCCTAGTCTTAATTTCTGCTTTGTTCTATTCTCTGCTTTGTTTCTACTCTATCTCCCTCTGTCCGTTTCTGTGCCAGTATTTTCATATTTCCATAATCTTTTATCTCTCCCTCTCATTCTCCATCCCTGTTTGTTCGGTGTTTTTCTGTTCACTACCCCACACCTCCTTGCTCCGTTTGAACCTTCTCTCCCTTTCTCATACTCTGTCTTTCTGTTTTGCAATTTTTCTCTCCACTACCCTTCACTGTGTCTCTTTCTCCACTCTCTCACTCCCGCTATATGTCCTTTTCTCTCTCTCTCTCTCTCTCTCTCTCTCTCTCCCTCTCTCTCTTTCTCTTTCTCTTTCTCTCTCTCTCTGTCTGTATGCCTTTCTCTTTCTCTTTCTCTCTCTCTCTGTCTGTATGCATTATCTCCCCTTCTGCATCTCCCTCCGGATAGAATGGAAACGTAGATTAACCGCGACAGATTCGCAGAGCTGAAGGAAAAATGGGTAATAATTTTAATGGCGGCATTCATCATTTTATACCCTCTTATGTGTTGGTTTATTAGTTCTAATATACTACTATAATATTTAGTAATATATAATGTAATTAAATAAGTAAATTTATTACTAAAAGGTTTTAGAAAGAAGAAAATAAGAAACTATATTTGGTTAATAAGAAATTGTATTCCGGTAACAATATGCGGCCTCGAGTAGCCAGATAATAAAACATCTGTTAAAATTTGTGTGTTAACTGTACATATAGTTTTCAGAGGAGAATAAGAAAAAATGGGAAAGCGAGTTAAAAAAATAAAACAGCTCTAAGATCAAAAATGGCAAAAAATTCCAAACACCGAAAAGTGAGGAACGCAGAGCTGTCGAGCACAGGTTTGGGTACCTCTTGTCTACGAAGGTCGAGACACTCGGGTCGCAGGCGGAACGAGGTTTGCCGGTGGCGTACGGGATATCCTGGTCCATATCGCCTACTTTCGGCCCCAAAACGCATATAAGGGTGAAATACTTGTGATCGTTGCCCTGGAAGGAAGTGGAAGTACAGCCGATATACAAGAAGAAATCCCAGAGGAAGCCGAGGACGGGGTACCTCTGCATGGTCTTGTAGCCGTTTTTGTTAAGAGCTTTTATTGTATTCAAATTCAACGTGACGTTTTTGATCTTCTCGTTCAGCATTTCGGACGGCCTCGGCGTCCGAGATCCGATTCTCATTTTCGAATCCAAATAAATCCAAGAAGTGTTAAAAAAGATGCTGTACAATTGGAAATCGTTGAAGTTCGCTGACAGGTTGCAGTGAAAGCTCACCGCTTCGGCCAGGAGGCGAAGTTCGGTGTTGCCCTTGATCCTGTACATCTTGGAGGCATTAGGAAAATTCGTCAGTTTGCCCTCAGCGGCTCTGTCTCTGAACTGGTTGATTATGCCGACGATCTTCATGTTTTCCTTCCTGGTCATGTGCTTTTTGTAGTTGACACAATTCGGCCGCGGCCGGTTCCAACCGTATTTACATAGGAGGTGATCTTTCCCTTTGAAACCGCAGCAGTACGTCCAGGGCATTATGTACTTGCCGTTACATTCGTGTGTGAAAAGAAATAAAAAGAAAGCCGAGATGATACTCGTTAAAATCTCCATTTTTCCAACTGACAAGTCTCCTTTATTCTCAGTGGATGTCTTCTCAGTATTTATACATTTGGTAAAAACTTTTAAAACTAGAGAAAAAATAAAATAATTTTTTTCCAGCTGTTGTGACCAGCATTTTTTTAAAAAAGATATACCAGAATAAAATAAAATAAGCACAATATAAACAATAGGGTCTTCTTAATTCACTTTTATTTAAAGTAATCTTTATTGTTCATTGAAATTAATGAAAACCTTCGAGACACGTCCGCTGTACGAGGCCGAGGATAAAAATGAGAACTTTGATTAGTTGTACTAATAACCTAAATCCTCACCTTTTTTTTTTAAACAAAAGGTTGTATGTGTAGCATTTGGACTTGCCCTATATATAAAACATTTGCAAAACTTTCTAATTAACCAACCCCCTAAATTATTAATAATATACCATTATCAATGTTTAAAGGTGTACGTTCTATATTTTACGAAAAGATAGATACAATACGACAATACCTAAACCTAGTATGGACTATATTCACGGTGAGCCAGTTTTCACCACATCATAGAGGCAAGTCATTAAGACATTAAGTTCCGTTCAAAAATGAGAAAGTTCAAAAAATATATTCACCTAAGCGGGGAACACACCGATGAACGCTAGGCGACGTGTCCCGACGGTAGGCGGACATCTCGTCTCGTTTTGGTAGGGCGACAGGCACATATGTTCGACGTCAAGCGCACGCCACCGAACAGTCCGCGTGTATCACTAACGCCTCTTTTGTTCTTATTATTTTGAGTAAAGCCATTTATTTAACTATAAATTGATAGTTAAATTTAATTGCATTAAACAAATTAATTCGGTTTTGATAAATTTTCTATCTAACCATCACAATTAAATACATTTTAATGAAAACTCATGGATTTTTGATATCGTTTAATTTTTTTATATTAAAATAAGAATATTGCAATTAACATAACAAAAAAATTACATATATGTAGTTTACACTAAACGACAAATAATAAGAGTCCGGGTCTCATGCTACTTGACGAAATTTTATGAACAAAACCATATAAAAAAATTGTTAGTTAAATTTTATGAACAAAACCGGGTAATAAATTTTAGTTTAATTTTACGGCCAGAAATGTAATAAATTGTTAGTTAAATTTAATTGTATTAAATAAAGTGATTCCGGTATTTTGATAAAGTTTCTTCGCTAATATCATAATTAAATAATTTTTATAAAAAGTCATAAATTTTTATGTTTATGTTAAAATAAATAAGTTATAAGAACACGCGTGTGCGACGTGGCCCAATGCTACCCGACGACGCCTTGCCACGTTTTGGTAGGGTGTGCACATCTATGGTACGTCAAGCGCACGCCACGCGCAGTGCCTTCAAAACTATTTTGTAATTTTCTATGCATGTTCTTTAAAATGCATACCTAAATATTAGAGAAAAATCAATTTTTTTTACCTTGGTTTCGTTTAATTTTTTAGTTAAGTATTTTTTATTATTATCATAGTAAATAAATCGATAATTTTTTAGTTAAGTATTTTTTATTATTATCATAGTAAATAAATCGATTCCTTTAATTCGTTTTATTCGACAACCGTGCTTATTCTCTCGGTCGCCAGAACTTCATGGTAGACGTATAATACATACCAACATCTGTGTACACACGAATGTTGGTCCTCCGGGCCGGATCGCCGAATAGAATTTAATGCACTGATATATTTTATGTACAAATTTCTGTAATTTATTTTTTATTATAAAAGTTTACTTGTGGTTGTCTTTAAGAACACATTATACCAAAAATAGTTCTCTCCAGCTTAGTGTCCTTAGTCCATAAAAATATGTGTCAATGTTAACTGTTTACCACATGATTAACTGGAGGTGTTCAACCCAGTGGCCATGTATTAGCATACCACGTACAATTCGAATTATACAGCGCAATTTCCTCCAATCTGCATTCGTAAATAGATCCATGCATGGAAAAACTTAATCCATCTTGCTTTGAACTCAGTATACCCAGCTATTTTTCATTCCAAAATATCCAATGAGACTACTTCTATTCTAAATTTCTCAATGAGGGAAAAAATTAAGCTAATTACCGTGTGAGACCTGGGAGCCTATTTGAGGAGGGTTCTCAGTTTGTTATTTCAATAGCAAATAAAGCTGACTCGAGTGTTTCGTCGTGTATTACGTCCGAACGAATCCAAATTTTTCAGCTTCGGTGGGTGAATATAGAACAGATTTTTAAACATTTTTAACTTTAATATCAAGACAGCTAACAAGTTTGATGCTTGAGCCATTTAATGGCTGCGACTTATTCAGAAATTAAGATCCTAACCAATAGGAAAGATTGAACATAGCCATCAGTTCCTTATAACTTTTAGATTCATCAGTACAACATAGATAATATTAGAAAGTTTACTTGCGATTTCAAGTTCCAACAAACAAACTTTTGCTTACATAATGGTGGCTAATCTCATTCCAACAGTAAGCTTGTTGATTTGTTAACTACCTTCTAGATGCTATCATTCTAGCAAACTTTGCTTACTGTCAAAACATAAGACTTATTATATCGAATTAATACGGAGTAAAATATTTTCAAATTTGCCAATAATTTCTAACATGCGTTTTACACAATAACATCTCAAAGTTATGAACAAAATTTCGTTTTACTTTTCACCGTTGTCGTTTTGAAAACAAATTACTTCCAGAAAATCAGCCAACAGACCACATTCCTTCTCGACAATCATTACACATTTAAACGTTCATTAGTGTAATGTAATTTCAAACTTTTAGCAGAAATTGATGAACCGTTTTCCTCTAATGAGGGGCATGGGACCTAGACTATTTGATCCTTTGACAGACGTGCAGCTCCTGCGCATGGCTTACATGGCTGAGCTTGTAACGCTTCTCTAAGGAAGTTAAATTATATTTGCACATTTGCATAAATTGAGATCATTATCCTTCAAGAGACACGTTAGTTTCCTCCAATATGGAAGGTAAAGCACGAAGTACGTAAGTTTAATACATATGGAAGTTTGAAAAGTCAAGTATTTTTATTGTAGTACATTTAAAAAAAAATTATTAGTATTCAATGATCATACTTTCCTTTTTAATGTAGTAATAATGCGTGTTGTATCAAAAACGTGAACAAAATTAAAATTATTACAAACTGACCTGCTCAAGAGTCAAATATCTATTTAAAAATGAATAACGTTAAAAAAACCCAGCAAAAATACAATTAAAATTAAACTGACAAGGGGAGGGATCGAGCGTGCTTGCTGATGGCTCCATAAGAAAGTGGAAAACAATGAAGAAATTTTTTATTTTTCTTGTGCCTCTCAATTTCTTTATATCAATCGACTTGTGTTTTAATCTAGAATAAATAAATAATATGCTAGGGCTGAATGGTCTTAGTTATATAAAAAAAAAACTATAAAAATCGAAAAGTAAATCGGATAAGGTAAGTCAAAAAATTTATGCTTGGACGAAATATTTCGGGATTCATTGTAACTACTATTTGAAATACGTTCGTACGGACCCTATTTGGGGTGGATTATACAATGGAAATTTTATTTGTTATCCGATGATCTACTTAAAATTACATAACTCATCTGATTTTTTATCAAAATTCCACGTAAAAAAATAGTATTATTTGTCTTTATAGTTTTCTAAACTCCTTTAAAGTTTTATATGAATCAATGCAATCGTTTCAAAGATTAGAACTAATGAGATAGAGATAGATAGATAGAGGGAGAGAGAGAGCGAGAAAAAGATAGGGTGAGACTGTGAGCCAGTTACGAAAACAGTTTCCAGGGAAGAAGGCTAAAAATTGTTATTGAAAAAAAAAAAACAATTTCGATTTGATTTATGCATCCGTGAAAACCCCTAAAACACCAATTTTAAATGCAATTACTCTCTCTCTCTCTCTCTCTCTCTCTCTCTATATATATATATATATATATATATATATATATATATATATATATATCATCTCTTCATCTCTACTTATCTATCTACTTACATGTCTATCTATTTCGCTATTTGAGATGATACACATTGGCAACATGGCACCTTGTCTAATTGTTAGTGAGTTAAGCCTTTTTGGATAGTTGACTTGGAACGTTAAGCAATCTGAACTCACGTTTGACCTCTTCCCTTCTCCAGCAATATTTGATTATAGCCGGACCTGTGTGACATAATGTTTTCAGTCGAGAATTTAGTGATTTAAAAGGGATAACATAAATAATGAAACGTCCGGTGCGTTAGAACGGTGTTTTGCACGGAAATAAATAACGGACAATTATAAAAAGTCTATCTGTACCTTATTTACTTCTAACCGTTTAAAATCTTTTTATACCATGTTCATTGTGAGATCGTTTATGAAGGAAGTAAAAATATTGAGGATGCCATTTTTTTTTCTCAATGTAGATATATCATAAATTACAGAATGTGTGAAAAAGTGAAGTCTTGCTAAAATAATAGCATCTAATTGATACGCTAATTTAAATAGAACTTAATATATATTCGCTACTTAGAATTTTAAACTCACCCAAAACGTAGATAGATATCGTATAGTGGCTGATACCAAGACTATATAAAAATATGTTATTTATAAGTTAATTTCTTGTAAAATTGAAACTTTATTTGTGAATTGCAGCGTTGAATGTAAGCAGGAAAAGAAACAACAGATTATAAGTGAATGTGAATTTGAGACGTATGTTTGTTTTATTCCATATCCTTTAAGAGCTTTTATATCAGCCTTTCTGCAGTAAATGTTCAGAGGCGAGTCCTAACTCTTTTATGAATTTCATTATCCTCCGGCATCCTCGTCGGCAGTGTTATAAACCCAGATATATTTTCTACGGCGGGAAACTGTAACGCTGTCTGTTAGCAACTTTGTCCCGGTCTCCTCTCACAATTTGCAGAATCTACATACGGCTTACTTTGATCACCATCTACTTCAAATATTCTACGGGGCTTACCTTGTTACGCGGTTTTAAAGTTATGCCTGGTTCTGTGTAGGGTATTTACTATTTCTTTACCTTCTGAGAAAAGGGCTTTATCTTTTTGGTTGTTATACTAATTGTACATATTGGAATAATCTCTGATTGTAATGACTCTTATATCCTTGTTATCACAGTGCATTCAACATTCGTGTGGCGTACATGTACCACGTACATAGCAACCACTGGTGATGGCGAGATAATTCGTCTGAATCAGTGAAGTTAAGCAAACCTCAAATAATCGAATAGATTTTCAGATATATTTCCATTCATATCTACTAACATTTTGTTCCTCCTTTTATATTTCTTGGCTGTTTACTACGTTTTATATATTAGTTAATATTCTAATCTAACATATTAGTTATAATTATAAGTTATATTTTTTGGCTGTTTAAGTTAATAACTTTCCCATTAGCCAGAGAACGCACAGACCACCTACGGGAGAAAGACTTATTCAAGTTGACCATACTCGAAGCTCCATAACCACCGAGACTTCAACAATTTAATATGCATTATAAATTTTAAGTTCACTATATTCGTGGTCCGCTTGACCAGTTAATTAATTTTTAGTTGAGATTAAAAAAGTCAATGGCACGAGCGGGATTCGAACCCACGATCTTCGTCTAGATACGCCGTAGGGAAAGCTCCATAAGGTGGGGTTGAGACATGAAGTTGATGTCCGAGTGGATCGAAGTTACGATATCTTAAGTGGTAGAGCAGCGGTGTATCTAGCCAAAGATCCATTGATATTGCTTCATCTAAACCGAAAACCTTAATTAATTGTAATAAATTTTAAGTTTAGTTTTTATCTATATTTTGTTGTTTTGTAACTATTAAAGTTACTACTTATTTTATGAGATTTTCAATCAAGATGTTACACCCTACTATTTACCGCAGTATTTTTTAAATCACAAATTTTTTCATCACCTTTTTTCATACGTTTTGATTCATGCCCTGGTTTCTTTTCAGGAAGCGTAATAAAACCTGTGAATAAGAAATCTGTGTTTTAAAAAAACGATAGCATAAAAGATTTAATGGAAAAATTACAACAAATAAATAATAATCCATATAAAAATTTCTTACTTCATAGAAATTGCTTACAAAATTTTACGATTTCTCAGATCTTCTGAAGGAAAATCGTAACAGATTTAACGGGGATAATTTGTCAACTAGCGTAAATTAAATTAATGTCCCCACGTTGACAAAGCGTTTCGAAAAAGTATAGAAGCAAGCGTCGGATTACTACCCATCTTGCGTTCCGGCGGTAACAGCGGAATTATAAGTCTCACGGCAAAGTCCACCGTCCTTTGTCCTTCTAACGAAGTCCCCTTTCACATAATCAGACAAGGGACGTGTGCAAACGCTTGATTGCGACGGGACAGAGGCCTTAACAATTTTTACCCGCCGGCTCAGCCCCGTATCCACCCCCAAAAGGCTTTTGATCTATGATCCTCATCAGGTGAAAACCTTGTGATAACCATTGTATCATTCCCCTTTTTTCCTCTTCCTTCTAATACCGTAATGCATTAAGGCCTTATGTTTGATCTAAATCCGTATCACCTTTGATTATACAAAGAATAACAAGAGAACAATGAGAAATAAAACATGAACTTTTTAATCATCATAAACGTCCCGGTTTAATAATATAAAGAATAATCAATATGTAATGAAAAGCTCTGGGCTGATATCGCTAAGGGAAATCTTCAATTTCCAATTGCATTTTAAACTGCCATAGCTGTTTTCATTTATTTGTTACACATGAGACAAGAAATACATCATAACTGAAAAACTGCTATGGTTGTTGAACATCATGTTGTGGTTATTTCATCCATTTTGTAGGGTTTTGGGCGCTTTTAAGAGAATCGATGCATGCCTAGCATAATAATAGCAAAACTCAAAATTTTCAGATTTCCATTCACCGAATATACACCAATCTACGTCATTGTGAAAAAAAACCTTTTCTAAAAATTAATATTCTATATAAAGACTACTGACTCTAACAAATGATACACATAAATTATTTAATATTCAAACTCTCTGCCCGTTTCGTTTATTGAGAAACTGGGCCACAGCTGCATTAATTTCATGATACGGGTGTCATTCATATCTTAGATAAAAAATTACTGCAATTTTATCAGATGAAATTAACCCTTAGAAACCACTCTTATTATACATCCAGTTGGTATATTCAAATATAATTTATTCCTATAAAAGACGGTTTAATTAATTAATTCAAAGGACAGCAAACCGCCGGATTGATGTTGCGAATGTACAAAGCCTATCAAAGAAGGAATTGCTGCCAAAGACTTTATGGTCGAATATCATCTCGACTAATTAGCTTTTCAGAAGAGACCTCGATTGATTTAAAGCCGCCAGAGCTATCTGATGATTTACCTTGAATGATGATTTTCGTTTTAGATTATTCAAGTAGCAACTTTTGGTCATGAATGAAAAACATTTATGAAATGAGGGAACCTAAGTTTTAGGAATGAGAAAGAAAAACGTGTCTTCTACCATTTTACACAGGTGCTATATTTCTTCAAATCATCACCATAAACAGGTAAATTTCATTTCTTCTTTTGGTTCAGGTTGGAAAAGCTTAGTAAACTTAAAACAATTTTTCAAGAAACAGTGAGAGGGTGTGTTTCAAAATTTACATTTCTACAAAAATACTTTACCTTGCGAACTTTCTGTAAGGTATTGAAATGTAAAAACAAATCTTGCGTTATTTTCTACTTGTTTTTTTCATTATTCATGCAGAAATAAGTTTAATTTGTTGCTGAAATTTGTAATCTTTTATGCTATTTAACATCGATTTATAAACTTTCGTTCAATAGAGTTACAGAGAGAGAGAGAGAGAGAGAGAGAGAGAGAGGGAGAGAGAACGAACGATAAGTGGATCATAATTCAATTTACCTTTGGTGGGAGGGAGAGAAACAGTGATTAAAACATGAGAAGAAAACATGTTGAAGTTGTTGAAGAAAAAAAAGCATTATACTGAAGACACTGATAATAAAAGATCGATGAATTAAAGTCATGTAAAGAACAAAACAACAATAATACAAGCGCAAAGAATATGGAGAAAAATAATGCCGGCGAACTAATAACAGGAAAAGGGAGTGAACGAACTAAAAGTTACTTATAGAAAAAGAGATATAGAAAGAAATGTCATAATAAAAAAGTAGAGACTCGTAGTGAGAGGGAGAGAGAGAGAGAGAGAGAGAGAGAAAGACAAAAACAGACAAATAGATAGACAGACCAACAGACAGAGTGAGCGAGTGAAAAAGAGAAAGACAGGTAGACAGAGATAAAAAAAAGAAAGAGAGAGCGTCGGAGGGAGAGGGAGGGAGAAAGTGAATCGACGGGAAGGTAGATGAGAGAGATAGAAGGAGCATTGATATAGATAGGTAGATAGACAGACAGATAGATAGAGAAGGAGAGAGGGAGAGAGAGAGATAAACAGACAGACAGAGAGAGATGGATATGTCTATGGAATTTGGAATCAAGAAAATGGATCGTAAGTGTTAAAAAGAGCCTACCTGAATGAGACAAACAATCAAGCTGATAGGCAAGCGCAATTAGTGTAGAAAAGAAAAGAGAGTTTCTGATTATGGTAGGGAAAGTAAAATATACGTAGATATTAAGCGCGAGAAATAAAAAAAAAACAAGAGGGAGGAAAACCAAGAACGAGAAAGGATGAAGAGTGCGCGATCAACTGGAAAAACGAAATAGATCAAGCAAAACTAAAAGCATCAGGATTAAGCTTAATTTTTTTTAAACGTAGAGGCTGGGGAGAAATGTTTTGGGGAGAATAGAGTAGGGAAATAAAAGCAAGGGTGGGAGGGAATTATAGTATTCACAACGTTTAAAACTATAATATTTATGAAAGGCAGTTTTGTTTATAAACTGTATCTTCAGATCTCGTATAGATCGGGATTGATATGCATTTTCCCTTATATTCTTAAGCATGATTTTACTTTTAAATTAAATTATTTTGTTAAATACTAATTTTATTGGTTTATAAAATATTTTAATACTAGTATCAAAAAGTACTAACTGGTAAACTACGCCTCATGGAAAAAAAAATATTAAGTGTTGTTTTTCTTCGTGATTTGTCCGTACAATAACAAAATGTGAACTTTGCCAAGAATATTCACCCATCGCCTTGCCTGGACAGTTGAAATTTTCAAAAAACAAAAATGGCACTGTTATTTTTCTTAGGCGTGTACAAAAAAAGAAGAAGAAGAAGTAACGGGCTGCTTTGAACCATCCTTGAAGAGCGTGTTGGAACATGACTAGGAATCCTTTTGTACTCAAAACAGGGGGCACAAATGATGCGGCTCGTTAAGGATTCCTCCTCCTTTCTTGTGGGCACGGGCTAACCCTCACGGCTTATATTTTCGAAAAGATGTTGACAGAGAAAAAAAACCTTGTTTTTACGTACTTTATTTCCTCTTAGAGAAATTTTGAAACTATATAAAACTGAATACGTCTTCACTTGAATCCAAGATAATGATTGGAAAAAATGTGCAATGCATACTTACATTTAACACCTCCAAACCAAGTAAATTTCATAATAGTTTGTATCCAATTTTATCAATGTCTTTCTAAATATTTTTCTCTTCGAGGTTTCCCATGTCCTCTTTCTTAATTTCTACAGTTAGGTGTTGATCGAATTAAGCGCAGTGCAAATAATACAAATTATTCATAAGTCGCAATAGCAGTCAACACATTCTCGTTACAGTAATATATAAATTTATGGGTTAATTACCAATATACCAAATCAATCAATATTATTTTGAGAGAAAGGGATATGAAAGATACTAGGAAGCGGGGTTTGTGCTCTGAGAGAAGGAGAGAGAGGGATTGATAACACACACAAAGAATCAGATAGAGAGGGAAAGAGAGAGATAGAGATACGTTTCGAAAACTTTTCACAGAACATAACATTTGGAAAAAAAAGGACGCGGAGACAGAGAGGGAGCGATGGAGAGAGGGAGGAAATTAGTGATTAAAAATGTGAGAAGAGAAAAATTTAGAATATAGAAAAAAAACATTAAGCGTAAGACAGTAATAATAAAAGATAAAGGATTAAGCTAAAACGCTCATATAAAGAATAAAACAACAATACAAACACAAAGAATATGTAGAAAGCCCTTGCGGGCGAGCTTATAACAGGAAAAACAGGAAAAGAGAGTGAACGAACGAAAAGTTGGATATAGAAAAAAAAAAGTATAGAGAGAAGTATCACAACAACAAAAACATAGACTCGGAGAGTGAGTGAAAAAGGGAGCCATATAGATATACAGAAAAAAAAGAGCAAGAGAAACAGAGAAAAAGAAAAATTCAGGTAGCACGTAGCAGGTCACTTTTCTTCTTGCTTATTGTACCTTCTTAGTTCCCTAGTTTCGTGCAATCGACTCAATCCTTCCAAGAAGGATTAGGTCATCACCTATCTCTGCTACAATCCCATTTCCTGTGGCGTTTTTTATCCTAGTTTTGCCGACTTCATTGAGCTTGACATTTGAAGACATGTGTACTATATCATTGTATATGATGCTCTCCTGAGTTCTTCCTCTTCTTTGTAATCTATTGAGACTAAAAAAGTAGAAACTTTATAAGGTTATTATAAAGAACGGGATCAAATATTCAGTCTCCATTCCTAACAATGGGTGTAGTTTGTTGATTATAGTTATGTGACAAATTGTTTAGTTCCCATCCAATGTTTTCAGATCCCAACGAACTAGTTTCTCCTAGGATGAATGTTTCAATTAGAGGTAGGTTTAGCAGTTTCTAGAGTGCTTCTATGGGTTGGCCTCATTATCCCTCTGATACATAGGTTTGCAAATCTTTGTCTCCTTCCTAGTGTTTGTTCAAGATTAGTGATCACAGGCTATCTGGGTTTCATTATAGCCGTGTATAACCAGTGGGCTACTTCTAGTCCTCAAGAATTGCATAGGGTTCTACAATACTTGTGTCATTAGTGATATTTTACCTTTTGTTTTAAGTTTTACAAAGATTAATCCGTGTCATTGGGTCTCATTTTTTGGGGTGCAGCATTTCATTATAGAAGCATAGGCCTTGTTTTTCTATGTTTCTTTTCTTCGTGAAAGCAATTGGAGTAGTTTTTAACAGGTTTGTCTAGTTCTACCATGTTTAAGGCTCTTTGGGTGAGTTTTTTTAAAGTTCAGTTTAATTTTCCCCAGACAAGTATGGAAGTGTCATCTGTATAACCTTACCTATTCCACAACAGAGAACTTTGAAACTTCTCTCCTAGCTCTGCGTCTACCTTTTCTTGTAACATGGAACCTGCACTTTTCGGCTTTTTAATTTTTTAATTCCATCAGTTCGGAGCTGTTTCCGTGGTGTAACCATCGCTACAAAAGAAAAGATGCCAATTCTCCTTCAATGTTCAAAAATGTTCCTTATGCTGTTTGTATCGTTATTTGCTGTGGTGCTGATTCACAGAATTCTTCCTTTCCGGTATATTCCGCTTGTTCTTGCCGTTAGGGTGGCTAAAGGTGTCAAGGGTCTATTCAATTTTTTCAGAAGTGATTACTGTTTTGGCCATTTTTCCCTGCTGTTTTTGTGTCCTTTGCACAGAATTGTTCCAAAAGTATTTTTGACGTCAAATATAAATTGAGAAGAAATATTTTTATCAAATAAATATGTATTGATTTATTTACTGCGTATTACCCTAGACGCAGATTGGATAGTAAAATAATAGAAATCAAGTATATAAATCACTATTGTTAATAAAATGACGGTAATTTATGAATCGTAAAGGATTATTTTATATATTTTTTTTAAATATAATATAAATTAGTTATTTTCCGATAGATTAACATCGTATAATTCGTCGTATAATAATTGACTAAACCTGAAGATGAAGAAATATAGAACGGGAAATATTAAGTAATAATTAATAATAAATGATAAAATAATTTTTTTCTCATTTTTGTAAAGCTGTTTTTACGACGGTTTCCAAGTTCGCAACAGCACAGAACATATCAATTATTGGAGGTGCCGGTGTTTTTGAAAAAAAAATTGTAAGTTGCAGCCGCTAGATTCGAACCCACTACTTTTACGTAATGAGCGTCGTGTCAACGTCTAAACCGTTACGGCTACCGTCGCCGCTTGTATATTATTTAAAAAATATCACAGGGAGACCGTGTGATGTGCAAATGCTACAATGCTATTCATCCCAAATATATATGTTTTTGCAAATAAAGTGTTATAAAAAGTGTTCGAATTGTTTGTGTTAATTTTGCTGCCCAGTTGAAATAAAAACGGCAGGTAAAGGGGATAGTAATCTCATTAGAGAGCGGTCCCCGTGTAGATGTCCCCAGTGTATCAGGGCGTAGGAGACAAAGAGCTCAGTCAAAACCTCATATTCAAAAAGTGACAGCTGCCCGGTCCTGGGGCGGTAAAGGGGGCCACGGGTCTGCTGAATATATTCCTACCATTCATACGTCCATTGTTTTACGAGGGCCGACAGTCTCTGGGGCCGCCGCAGGGGGACCGCAATTAAAACAATTGCTTTACACGGCCGCTCTGCTTTGTCTTTGACATTCCTCGGCGAAAAATCGACCGACTGTAAAATTGTTGAACGCTCGTTTCATTTTTATCATTGGATTAACAACGTGCGATTATCGACCCACGCCCGGCTAAACCACTCGTTTGATCTCTACCTGTGGCGATTAGGCGGGCTCAGACCGTCCATCATAGATCCATTCGGCGGAGTTTTTATGTACTGTTTGACTGGTGGGCACAGAAATGCGCTTTTGTAAAAGTAACCAAAATTATTTTTAATTTTTATAAAATAAATAAAATTTATTCACAATATTTTCCGTCACTATATATATATATATATAT
>CM077103.1:30352275-30371967 GCA_039619505.1 Cimex hemipterus | reverse complement strand
TATATATATATATATATATATATATATATATATATATATATATATATTTGCCAACGTGTCATAAACACGTCACATAAACATAAAAAATTAGATTCATAACAAAGTACTGAAAGACGTTTTCGATTTAACCTCGTTCGATAAAAATTCTAGCCTTCAACATGTAATCGAAATACCTAAAGAGTGGAAGTCTGTAGGCGAGTGGTCAGGGGAATAGAGGGTGCAAGTTTCATATCGTAAGGTCTTAAGTTTCCGCCGGATTGGCAGAGAGATGTGTAGTCGGGCGTTATCGTGAAGAAGAATCGGCCCCCCCTTGGTGGAGATGACGAGGATACTAAGAAGAGAGATTTGTTCCCCCCAGGCACTTCAGCCTTTTGGCTTGTACCATCCTGGTTTCCTAGTTCGTGTCAAGTGTCATGTCATTGTGATAGTCTCCTTCAATAGGTATTTTCTGTATGCTAAGTTAAACCATCATTCAGCCATTGCTTCGCATTTGAAGAGGATATTGATGGCTGTTTCCTACTCCTCATAACTCCCTTTTTTTTTAAATCCAAAGTATTGGTTCATGACTTATGGTCTTGCAGATCATCCTCTGGTAAGTGTGCCTGCTTTTTCGTTACCCAAAATTCCGTTGTGCCTTGGCTGTATATCAGGTTGTTATGGCTCCCCATGCTTTGGAAATTTTTGATGCATTCATTGACTAGTTGTGATGCTAATTTTTTGCTGTCATTGCTTTGATCGCCGCTCCGTTATCAGATCTTATGATGCTTTTTTGTCAGCGTAACCTCTTAAAATTTTCTAAGGCATAAGCAATTTCCCAGATTAGTGATATGTTTAGTCTTCTTGTGTCAGGCAAGTATTTTTTAAGTTCAAATTACATTCTACTGATGAAAAGTCATGTTAGATTAGCGTTTGAATTGAGTTTCAGATGCTTTCATTGATGGTATATCGTAATTGTGTAACTTTAGTGGCGTGTAATAAAATAATTCCGCACCACATGTATCCGTTTCATGAAACTGAACACAGATTAGACAAGAAAGGATATTTCATTTTGTTGAAATCACTAATTACTTAGGACGGGCACAAAATTGATCCTCTTCGGTAAACAGCCAGGGCAAAGAATCCCAATTGGGATGTAGGCCAATCCCGCGCGTTTGCCTTTTAACAGATAAAAGCCAATTTAGACATCAAGTAATTAATTGGAAGGCTTTGGGAAATTGAGCCGCTCCATCCGCACCAATTCAATTTGCAGCAGCTCTCCTCGCGAAAACAGAAGCATTAAAGCCGGCCCGTTTTTCTTCTTCGCCCCCGTTCGACGACGTCCCTTTTTCCAGAAGGAAACTTTTGACCATCATTTACCTAATTTGAAGGTTCGTATTTTCTTTAAGATTATAAAATGGTTATTTAACTTCTGAAAACGTTTTCATAAACTTTCTTTGCAAATTAAGAACATTCGCCATGAAAATCATTAAGCATCATATGATCAATTGTTAAACAACATTATAAATACTTACTAATAATCGTCTGAATATTTCCTCGCCCTTGTTTACAATATGAAATACTACACCTTAGTAATGCTTACATACTAATCTATGCTTATGTAGATACAAGTGAGGTTCAGGAAGGTGTGTATACTGCCCCCGTTAAGAGATGCTTCATTCTCTTTGCTGAACCTTGGTAAGTACTACTTGGTAAGCCAGTAAGTACTAATCCATAAAAAAAGTTTGATTGTTACCACGATTGTAGTGAAATTCTTGCTCTAAAGATGTCCCAAAGCCTTTTGTCTTGTAACGTAGTACCTAAGTAACGAAGAACCTACTTTACAAGGTAGATATGTTGCAATGCTATGCCATGGCAAGAAGTCTGATACGATTCGGAGTACAGTCTTGCTTAGAAGAAGTCTTTCATTTCTCTCTTTTCAATCTTTCTGGATTGTTTTTGTACAGTGAGAGATTGCTTCCGCGCTCTCACATTGTATTATTTCCTAACGGTGAATTGGATAATACTCATAGGAAGAATAGGAAAACAACTCTGGATAATTAAATCTAACTAAACCTCCTTTTATCTTTACTCCATACGAATTGATATTACGTAAAATTAATACTAAAAGACCGTTTCTGCTGATTTGAATAATAATTTATAAATTTACCTTCGGAAACAGATACAAATAAAATCAACCAAATTACGTGTACTGCATTTGGGAAAAAAATTATTTACATGTCAGTTATTCTACCTTTAGGCTGTAACAAAATTGATAATTTCTTCCTCATAATATCTCCCAAAAAAATGGTTAGAAGCATGTAGATAATCGAGGTACCAAGGTTTATTGAAAACAAGTACCTCGTCTTGTTGACAATTGAATTAAGGTGGTAGAGATAATAGAAATGGCGCCGGGGAGCTTTACTTTAGAACTTCATTTCTAAATCTTAATTCACTACTTTCGTGGTCCGCTTGACCAGTTAATACATGACAATTGGTTTTCAGTTGAGATGAAAAGTGGTAGAGCACTGGCGTATCTAGCCGAAGGTCGTAGGTTCGAATCCCTCTCGTGCCGTTAACTTTTTTTCATCTCAACTAAAAACCATAATTAATTGTCATATATTAATTTGTCGAACGACCACGAAAATAGTGAATTAATGATTTGAAAATGAAGTACACTTCACTAAAGCTCCCCGTCGCCATTTCAATTGTCGTCGAGAATCCAAACCGATTACACGACATTTGAAAAGTGGCGAAAGGAGGGAAAACTCAAAAGGAGGGGTTGAGATGGGAAGTTGATGTCCGAGTGGATCGGGGTCAGCGGCGTAACTAGCCGAAGATCATGGGTTCGAATCCCTCAAGTGCAATTAACTTTTTTCATCAAAACTAAAAATCTCAATTAACTGTCATATTTAAAATACCTTCAAGAAAAATATGTACTGTTCAGGTACTATGAGGTACTTGTCTTTCAGCTTCCTACCTTGTAAGTAAATCCATGTTTATCATACCTCGAAAAGGATTATGTACACAAGGCTCGTACAAGGTACTTACCTTTTACCTTATATTTTACCTTGTAAGATAATAAATAATTCCATGCTTATATAATTGGAAAAAAATTATTAGAAATATCTGAGATGATCTTTCGAGGTACTCACCTTTCATTTGTATTACATGCTTTGTAAGTTTATTGCAAATAAGAAACTTGCCAGAAAATTGACGATTGGCCTCGATGAAGAATACGTATCGAAGCTTCATAGATGATATTTCCATTTTTAATTATTTAATTAGCTTCTACTTCTATGATATTGTTTCTTTCTGCCTCATGCCTTGTAAGGTTTAAGGAAAATATACTGACAACCAATAGATACCTTGTTAGATAACTGAATGCTTAAAATACCTTGAAGAAAAATATGGACAGAAGCACCTAAGACATACTGATGATGTACTATGAGGTACAGATCTCTAAGCTTTCCTACCGTGTAAGAAAATTGATAATTCCAGGTTTATAATACCTCAATTAGGGTTATACGTAGAAGCACCGTATGTATTTTCAAGGTTACCTCTTGGATATTTTACATTGTAAAAAAAGTTGATAATTCCATGCTTAGATAGGTAGAAAAAAAAGGAGTAGAAATATGGTTGGAAAAGTCTCTCGTGGACAGAAGCATCTAAGATGTTTGATGAGGTACTATGAGGTACCATATCTCTAAGCTTTCCTAACGTGTAAGAAAATGGATAATTCCATGTTTATAATACCTCGATTAGGATTATGTGTAGATGGATCGTATGTTTTTTCAAGGTTACCTTTTAGATTAGACCTTGTTTTTACAAGGTTCCAAGCTAATTCCATGCTTTCACATCTATAAAAAAAAGGATTACAAATATCATAGATGAACCTTCGGGGTATTTGCCGTTGCGTCCATATTCTTTGTCTTTTAAGGTATAATTCAAATAAGTAACTTGTCAGAACATTGAAGATTGGCCTAAATGAAGAATACTGATAAAAGGATCATAGACGATATTTCAGTTCTTAATTATTTATTTAGCTTCGATAATATTATACTTTCTAAGGTTTGCAGTACACTTTTAGAAACAATGTAAAAATCTCTTTTTTTTCTTCTTTTTTTTAAACGAGGGTTCGCAACAGCAGAAGTCGTATAAACCCTCAGGGTGCCGATGTTTTTGTTTCTTTACAAAAAGCCCATTTGTAAGTTTCGAGATTATTACATCTTCATACTTCCCCCTTGAATTAGATTATGTTTAAATAAAAAAAGAAAATGGTTTCCTTTTGTGCATTTTGTATGATGCCATTACTTTTCTAATAACAACAATTTAATGGTATAGATTTGTAGAAAGAAGACTAACTGAAAGGGTTAGAGATCTGTTTACATCAGATCAATACATAAAAGAAGATGCTAATATGTTCATTATCTATCATTATGCTTTCAGACTGAATTGTCTTCGCGTAAAGATGCGTAACTAAAGTACCTTTAGTGTAAGTAAAACCAGTAATTTCATGATTCCATAAAGGTTCCGTACATCCAACACTTAACAGACTAAGAAACTTCCAGGTCAATTATTGACTCACTGTGATTACATCCCCTTGGTTGGTCTTTTGAGCTTGAAATCTGGATTGTTAAAAACAACTAAATTAAAAAATTTTATCCTGAACATTTCAAAGTGTCAAAAAGGATTTCTTTTCGAAACAACAGCATCCCGATGGTGAAAAAACCAAAACATTTTGATGGGCATTGGTAGCCTAGTACAAAAGACCGACCAAGGGCATGTCAGCACAGTGAGTCAATAATTGACCCGGAAGTTTTCAATAATTGACTCTTTAAAAAAAAAGGATTGACCAACATACACACTCACTCCACCATTTATCATTTTTATTAAAGAACATCTTGGCTCGTTAAATTTGGATATATCAATACAGTTTTTGAAGCAGAGAGTAAACTGAATAACTTCTTTTTTTTTCAACAAATTTTATCACTTAAAGCACTAAAGCAAGGAAGCATTTGCTTAAAGAACCTAGAAAATTTTATCCTGAACATTGCAAATTGACAAAAACAATTTCTTTCCAAAACAACGGCAAAAAAATTGATGAGCAATGGTAGCCTACTACAAAAGACCAAGGAAGGGGATTTTACAATGAGTCAATAATTGACCTGGAAGTTTCTTCCTTCGTTAACTGCGGATGTATGGAAGCTTTATGGAAGCATAAAATCACTGGTTTTACTTAAACTAAAGGTTTTTTATGGATGTCAATTGTGTCTGAAAGCATAGTGATAGTTAATAATAAACAGATTGCAATGCTACTAAACCTTTTTAGTTATAGTCTTATTTCTACAAGTCTATATCTTCAAATTATATTCATTTGATAAGTACTGTCATCTTACAAAATGCACTGAAGAAAGAGACTTACAGTTTTTTATTTAAACAAACAACACTATTGCAACAAATCTAAATAATGCACAAATCGTTGATTATTAGAGTTATTGGTAATTAAATTTAGTCAAGGAGAAAAAATGGATATGTGAATTGAAAAGCAAATAAAACTATTGTAAAGCAGATTCTTTAAATATAATCTAATTCGAGGCGGAAGAAGGAAGTTGTAATCTTTTAATTAGACTAAAACTTTTGCATTGTTTCTAAAAATGTACTGCAAACCGTAGAAAGTGTAATATTGTAGAAGCTAAATAAATAATGAACAATTGAAATATCGTCTATAAGAAATATAAATTTTTTACAAGGTAAAATATTCAAGAGGTAAATATCTTGAAAAGTCATGCTATGCTACATAATCCGTCAGGAGATATTATAAAAATAAAATTATCAATAATTATAATCGTGGCCATTAAAAAACCAGCTTCTCATTGGAACATTCATTTTCACTTTTCCAATTCATGTCGAAAGACCTGACGAGCTAAGGGTACCTAAGCAAACTGCTAACCTAAGCATCTTAGGTGCTTCTGTTCATATTTTTCTTCAAGGTATTTTAAACAATCAGTTATCTGACAAGGTATTTATTCATTGGTTGTAAGTATTTATTTTCATTACAAGGCATGGAATATCAGAAAGGTGAGTACCTCGGATGTCATTTAAGATGTACAGTATTTTTTGAGGTATCATAAACTTTTAATTTCAATTTCTGACGAGGTATTTATTTTCATTGACTAAACTGTTAGTAGGAACTTTTTTAAAAGAAAGGTACTCTTTAATCAATTATCAAAAGAAAAAAAAATTTTTTTGGCATATGTAATGAATGGTACCAGTGGTTGTAATGTGTTCGTTTTTACGATGAATTCCTCGATAATAAGTGTTTCATGTTTTCAAGGGTGTTTCAGTAAGAGTTGTAAATCATTGTAAGTGTAGCGTTATAGTATAAAGGTGTAAGATTTATCTGTATAGTTCATCCAGGAGAAAAAAATATATATATTCTCTTCTTACAACGAGATTTACTATCTCGCGTTTTAGGTGATGGAGTGGGCGGTGTAAGGGTTTTCCTAAAAGGAGCTATATACCTAAAAGCGGCGTAAGCCAAGTGTAAAAGACAATACGCTTTCTTGTGAGATGGTAAAGAAGGCGCTGGTGAGACTAAAGAGAACGGAAAGGGATATATTAGAGCATATAGGGAATAACCCTTGGTTCGCCCCTTTGAGGGTGAACTGCGGCGAGGAAAACAGGAGAGGTTAAATAGGTCGGAGGGAGGAATATTTTTCATGAGCCTTTCATGATACATGTCGAGAACGTTTTGTATTTGTCGACGGGGGGATGGGGGCAAATATGGTGATCAAATGTTTTCATAAAGCAGGCGAGCGTGCTGAGGATATGAAAATAATACCGAACAGCATGCCGAGACCGATGTTTTAAAAAGGGTCCTGCTCTTTCGTATCATCACTGTGATTCGTCCTTAATAATTTCGATTTAGTTTTTAATATTTACTGTTTATTTATTGAGATATATTCCACTAGCTGCATTTTTTAAAGCAAAAGTTTATTCCTTATTTGTACTTATTTAACTTCAAGTATTTTTATATTTTCTGTTTTTGTTTCAGGTATGTGTGGCAAAATGCAGTTTTTCCCAAACTTACGTAGGTATATAAGCTTAATTTTTTATAGTTTAAATTCAAAATTAAAATTTTTAATGGGCTGGATGTGTTAAATAAATTATGTTCCACTTTCCTGAGTTTTGGACGGGTTTCAAATGGGCGATCCTTGTATTTCATAAAGTTTTGACAATCCAAAACCCTCGTTTTAACCGATCTTCGTTCAAAGAAATAATTGAACGTGATGACAGGAAGTTGTCGACATTGTCATTTATTCAAAATGTCATCCTTTTATACCACAATATAAAAAAAATTACTAATAAAGTTGCAATTTATAAATAAAAGCCAATAACAAGAATAGAAAATGTAAATATCCTAAGTCGTATCCAAAACATTGAACAAGAAAAAATGTTCAAAACGCGTATGAAAAATTCATTAAAACACTAAATAATTTATTGTAAATTTTAACATTTATAATTTAGGATCGAAAAAACAATATAATACTTGATGTAGAAATGTGTGGTGATAAATCGACGATAATTCAGAGATCGTGAGATGCGGTCTGATGTGATGTAGATTTCTGAAAAACATTTTCTTTATCGCGCCAACGTTTCGATCTTTATTGAGATCATCTTCAGACGCTGGGATTTACAAACATTGTTTAAATGTTTTTAAATGTAGTTATTAACTTTAAACAATGTCAGTAAATCCCAGAGTCTGAAGATGATCTCAGTAAAGATTGAAACGTTGACACGATAGAGGGATCTCACGCTCTCTGAAATATTATACTTGATTTAAGCTTACATAGTTAACGCAATTAAAACATAACTTTGTTATTAATGACTTGATTAAGTAACTTTTAGGTAAAGATACTTGCTTTAGTAGATAGAAGTGTTTTTATTTCCATTTGTTTCCTGCCTGAGTGAGCTTGAGAAGAAAGAACTTTTGGATTATAGTTTAACATACTCTGATATACGTAAGGCTTATGCTAAATTTATTGAATAATAAAAGGGAGTTTGCTCGAAGAAAAATTAAATCTGGTATAGATAACTTATTTGAATGCATAAAAATATAAGTACAGTAGAAAAGTAATGTAATTTACGATATCAATCGAATGTAATTATTGTAATAATTTAAGGATGGTGTAATACTAGTAGCTTTTAAAGCGTTCAAAAGGTTCGAGTTCGACTTGAATTAGAACAATGTAATTTGTGGAAGGACATAGTCATCGTTCACTGTGTCCAGCTTCCTCTGCAAGTTGTACCTGATTCCGGGTCTAGCTGGCATGGCAGTTCCCGCAGATTCCATTAGTCACCATTTTACGTAAATTGTTAAGGTTTAAGTTCGTAGGGCGAGGGAGAGGGAACTGGTCAACCCTTTCCCCACTGTTAAATATGTTAAAGCTCGGGTCGAGGGAGCGACCAGCTAATTAAGAGCCGTTTCTATTACTTTCAAAACACCGAAATCAATAGGTGCGCTGGTAAAAAGGGGTTGACATTTTCATTAAGGATTTAAGCGGAAATTCGATGTAAATTAAACAACCAATCGGATATTCATCCCCAATAAGAATTTATGCGTTAATATTATTTCGATAGTAAACATTTTACCCTTTTATTATGTTATTACTGATCTCCACTTTTTCTTCTTCACGCCAACTTCATTCGACTCTACAGTTCATTCACACGTGCCTCATTATTTTAATTGTCAGACAAAATGCGAAAATACGCGAGCTGCGTAAAAATATATCAAATTTGTCTTTAAAACTTCAAGTTTTCTTCAAATTATAATTAACCAAGAAATTTATTTTATCTTCTGATCTTGAGTTCGGTATGCCAATTTTCCTTCCAACTATTGCAGAACCTAGCTCATACAAATACAGTAACTGTTCAAACCATGGAATTACATATTTATTTACGTTGTAGTTTGATAAAGCAATAAGCCTTAACCAAATAATGAAGTTTAAATTTCACTTTGATCTTCTGTGTTAGACCACCGAGAAGTAATTTACCTCGCAAAGATTTTATATCCTTTTATGCTTTGTAATTAAATCTCAATGAAAATTCAACCATTTCGATAAGAATCAATAAAATAAAATCAACAACAGGGTAATGAAGCCATATAATTGAAAATTTATCACATTTCGGATATCAGATATTATTTTACTTAAGGTTCAATAAAGGGCCGCAGCTTTATTTAATAATAAAGTTTTGTCATTACTTTGATCTTTAATCTGGTCCGCTTACTCGCTTTATTGCTAGTGTTGCCGGTGGCCGGATTTCATCATGATGGAGACCGCCTAGAGAGCATACGTTGGCAATTTATAATAAAGGCTTGAAGTTTTCATCCGAACCGGATAAATTCGCGTTTAAGGGTAAAAACTGTGACCAAAGGGTTTATAATATTCTACTTGTGGTCCGTGTTTGCAAATGAAATGGTATAACGGGACTTCACCCCCGGCGTTCTGTTCTGCTCATCCACTTTCGCCCGGTCTCCAACTCAAAGGAGTTTCATAATTGAAACTGCATGTTTATTTAGTTCGACAAAGCAAATTAATTAAACGGCTTTTGTTGAGCATCTTCCGTACAGTCAGCTGGTTCGTTCGCTACGGTGAGTCCGACATCTCGGTTTGTAATTGCCGCCAATTTCCTGAAGCTGATCAAGCCCATTAACTTAAACGCTTACTTATCGGGCTCGGTTAATAGTTTGCTCGAGGATGTGAAACGATTAATGTTTACTTTAAAACTGTCAGCCTCTCACAACTCCGATACGGCGATTTATAAATTTGTGAATTGTCAGATCAAAACACTCGGAATCATGAAGATAATTCTGTATTCTGAACTGACGAGCCTTTTTACAACATTTCTAAGTATATATTTTGCACCGAACCTACAACATTTTGTTTGCTTTAAAAAAAATTCAAAATATATTCCTATAATGGCACCTAGACGTATTATCTGACAATACTTGAGAGAGAGGGGGGGGGAGAAAACTTTCTTTGTAAGGGGTGTCTTTAGATAGTTTAATTTCTCTTTGACCAATAACACTATAAAAAAAAAAGAAAAATACGTGTTTAATACGTTTTAGTTATTTTACAACTTTTGGAGAAAAATATGCTGGCTATTTCCACTCCTGTTCAACTTCAAATTTTCAAATACGACCCTATACACCCTGACACGTCATTTTAAAGGATTATTCACTCTGAAAACAATAACAAGCATGTGGTCAGCAAACCACAAAGATATAGAAAAAAGTTTGAAAAAACGCATTTCTTAATGTTTGGTTGTTAATTCCAATAATTTGCTTCTTCACTAAAGTAAACATTAATTGCCTTTATTTTTTACATTCTGTCATAATTTGCGAAATTTGCATTATGAGAGCAATTGTTAATTCCTGGAAGTAAATAAATTTTACAATAGTTACATGCGAATTTATATTATGTACGATTGCTTTATTGATAGTGGTTATTGCGCGTCGTGCGGTCGAGCGATAGTCCCAGAAATTTCCCGATCGCCCCAGCGTAAACCACAAAATGTTTATTCGCATTGCTCACAATATGTTGGGATACGGATCAGTGCATTCCATCAGCAAGAAACCGTCTAAATAATTTCGACATGGAGCTGAATATTTTACCGTATGTTCCCGAAAATCCGAATTCCTCTCTCCGAAATGTTGGAAGTGATTTATGCTTTTCAAAAAAATAAATTAATTAATTAAACTAAAGATGTGCTCTAAACTTACAATTTTAAGGCGTATCGTTCAGGGACTTTGATACGTCGATTATGACGTTCCTTGCACAAAAGTCTATTTGGGAGGCTGAAAAAAAGTTCCTATGGAATGATGAATCCAAATTCACCACTAATGGCGTACTAACTTATTGAAATGCTTGAATGTAGACGTAAGAAAACCGAAAAATTTCGTACTCTTTTATCAGTTGTTTTCTTCAGTATCCAGGTTTAGTGTGGATTTACAGGAAATAAATTACTTGGGCCTTATTTCTACGAAATTAATTTAAATGGTGCTCAATTTTTTTAGAAAAGTTTCACCAATACTGTTAGATGATGTTCCTTTCTCACAACACACTCTCCAGCTTATTGGATGCCGGCCCACTATTCTTTGCAGTTGAGACCTCATTTGAATCGTCATTTCCTCCGGGAGAGAAAGTGTCAACAGTATTCCTCACAGTATGATGTCGGTCCATTTAGAAAACAATATCTAAGCCGATCATAACCCAACAATCTTAGTTGAAGAACTGTGACAAAGGATAGAAACTATCTGTCAATCTATCTAACCTGAATCACTTACAAGCCAAATGCCCTGTATATTTTTCTCCAAAAAAGGCAAACATTTGAAAGTAGTCAAAAAATATATAATGTAGAAAGCTTTTTTTTATAGTTTCACTAGTACAAGATAAATTCAGCCGGGCCATTTAAAAGGCCCCAATACGTTGAATAAAAATTAGTTTGTTTTAAGCAATAGCTCCTTCAAATCTGTCAGATAGGCTAAACACGCGCGACTCTCGGGTCTTCCATAAGTGTTGATTTTTTCCCCGTTAATGTTAACGTTATTAACGTTGTATTCTATACTATTTATTATACAGTATATATATAATATATATATATATATATGGTATGTATATATACAGAGTGTTGGGGGGAAGGGCAGAACTTAATTGACCCACAAACTTCCGTACTCGTTTCAAGGGATACAATTAAATTTTGTTGTTTTTTTGTTGGTTTCCTTTTAAATAGGTGGCAAATATTTATTATATTTAAGAAGGATTTGAGGACAAAGAAAGAGGGATTGATAATACTTTGAAAAAGAACTGAATATTTACAATTTTTTTATACAAAAAAGGTAAAAAAAAAAAAAAAAAAAAAAAAAAAAAAAAAAAAATTTCTATTAGTACAAATAATTGACATTCAATCTACTGGGCAGGGTTTTACGAAAAAAATTAAAATAAAATAAAAGACGAAATGAAAAGGTACTTGGTGGGTCGAAGACTCGCTTCTCCAAACAAACGAAATAGGCGGTGTTGACCTGAAGGTTGCTGATGGGTTTCACGTCGACGAAAGTGCCTGTAGAGCCGGATGACGGTACAGATGATCCGTGAGGCCGGTGATGTGACGACACGGTGGTGAATCGAAGAAATCGATGTCGAGAGCCAAGAGAAAATCGATATTACGATCGACTATCGGTTTGGTAGAAGGTGCGTCTTGTGCTGACCCAGGCAAGCGAGAGACTTATTTTTGGGCAAAGGCCGAAGACACCGGCGTTATCGCTTGCAAAATAAAAACAATGGCGCCTCGACGAGTCAAACAGGGCCTCCCGAGGCGAACCTTGGTCAGCTGAAAAATAACAAAAAATAAAAGCTCCTTAGGCATCGACAGAGAGAGAGAGAGAGAGAGAGAGAGAGAGAGAGAGAGAGAGAGAGAGAGAACCTATATATAAAGGTTTTTAATATTGATTTTAATTTATTAAATTCATAATTAGCAGAGGTAAACATGAAATGTAGTATGAAAAGATTTAGATTTTTTTTTAAATAGTAATTCAGTAAATTACTACTATTATTAGAAAGTAACACCATATAAACTAAAAATATTATTTTTTTCACAACTGAATTTAAAAAGAAACAATTTAAAATATTAGTTGGTCAAGCAAATCACCAAACTAGTGAAAAAATATAATTTAAAAAACATAAAACTAAACTTTTAAGAAAATGGTGACAATTTAATTATTTAACTTTTTAAGAATTTTCTTTTTTATTTTATGAACATTTAACATTTTATAAACTATCAGATCCTTTATGAAATAAAATTTGGAGATCTAACCTAAAAAGAGAACTATCTCCATTACAATTGAAAATCTAAAATCATTTAATATAGATAAAAAAAAGAAAACTTTCTCTAATGATATTGTCTCAAATATATTTTAAGCTGTAAGTTGACTTTTATTTATATATTTTTTAAAGGTATGTTTTATAAGTATTAGGATGATGATTTCTTCCTCTCTCTTTCCTCGAGTATCAAGAAGAGTATACCTGTATAGTGCAGGTGCAGGTGCAACTTTTATCCATCTTTAAAGGATCACCCGAAACACATCCTATTATGATTCCGCAGTCCAATTGATTGTAACGCATCTCAAACCAATAGCGTCGTCTGCGGTGTTCCATCCAATTAAACTGGAAGTGACTCATTGCGGATTAGCTAGTAACTGAAGGCACTAATTATTTCTTTTGAGTAGGAAGGGTCCCGGGTTCAAATCCCAGCGAATTCAAACCCAGAGTGCTTTGATGTTTTTTTCAAAAGCAACGCCACAACCTATGCTTATTTTTTTTACAAACCAATTGCGTACACCTTAAGAATATCAACCAAAAATATAATTTTTGAACAAAACGAGTTGTAGATTTTTAAATAGAGACAAACAAAAAGCTTTCATACACTTTGTGTGTTGGGAATAAAAGAATCGAAAAATCACTGATATACGCATCCTTCATTTCACACGTATCACAACGAATAAAAGTAGTATAATAAAAGTAGAATAAAGTATAAGTTTTCTAGCATAAGAGGATTTTATAAAACATAACCTATCTATCACATAACTTCAAATTTTGTTGTTAAGAAATTTGCATATTTTTTATTTGTTAGCTATAAATAGTAATATTTTGGAGTGGTGTTAAAAAGTACAAATACGAGAAAGTTTTCCTTTCATGGCAATGGTCGTTATATTAAGAGGTAGGAAACGGAAAAAAGGGGGATGTAAGGAAAAAGATGACGAGGTCGAGATACCAAAGAATAATGGAGTGTAGCAACTGTGCGGTCATCATCATCAAGTGGGGAATTGATGATGTGACAACCACCGTCGTCGGTGATATTGTCTGGCCGATGAGGAGTCCGGGAATTGCTAAGGGCTCCTTACCAAGACGAGGGGGGTGTGAATATTGAACACGGGGCCAACATTCGTCACTCCGTCTCCCCAATTACCCCTTTATTAGATCCGAGAGTCCGGAAACAATAACGCCTTCACTCCCCCTTACAATTGACAATGCCCCAAATTCGGGGTCTCGGTAGGGTAAGATACAGCACACATCATTATTGCCTCGTCACCCCTCTCATCCGCAGCACATACGCTCCCCTTCCCTTCTCAGCCAAGCTGGATTTACGGTTTCCGGGATTGCCCCGTTAGAGCTATTGAGCTACAAGAGGCTTCATCCCCTAAATTTTTCCCTCTCTTAGCAATCTCTCCCTCCGGGCCTTTTAAAACTACTTAGAAAAAGCCGGGTCATCGCTGTTCAGTTTACACATTTCCGAACGGGCTAAATGTTTACTATTTTATGATAAATCAACCTTGAAAGTGGGTTTAGAACGCGTAAGCTCTGAATGGTAAACAAATTAGCACAAAACTAATGGAGATTGGTACTAATAACCCTTAATGCTACCTAAAAATAGCAAAACAACAAGTCATCAAAACTTGGGTGCTTGGTAATTCAAGTAATTAGTAGTAAAGACTAATTTTAAAACGGAAAAACATTTTAAACATTTACGAGATTAGTAGAAGAACAAAACATTTAAAAAAATTTAATTAAATATAACCAAGGGAATAAGAAGACATTAAAAAACCTAGGCACAACTGTTTCTTACACCATTCCACGTTTCCCGTCGGCAAAAACTACAATCAGATAGTTATACGAAACTGAGAACAATACATCAAAAATTCATTTTCTCCCATTGAAATTATCACAGGTTGTTCATCACAACAGGCAGTCATGCTACCGTCATCAGCTTTCGTATTAACAACAATTGACGTAGTTGATGGAAAGAAAACAAATCTAGGGACAATCGAGATTTACTAGCACTATCCACTTATAAACTAAGCGAAATGACATAAAAATCGCCTACACGTCGGTCCATAAAATCCGAAAAATGTGGCCTTTTAAATTACACGTTGCCTTATTTACATACTTGCAGAATTCAATGCTAATAATATAACAAATTTCAAAAAATCAAAAATTGGTCATGCAATACTTACAATTTAAATTTTTTATTGTTTAAATAAATTCTATTACCACTTACCTGAATATTTTGGATTCGTTTAAGGAGATAAACGATTTTATTAAAATGGGGAATTTTAACTATTAAAGCATATTGTTAAAGAGTTTTCTGAGTGTAACAATGAAATTATATTTTTTCTTACTAAAAACTGCTTACTTATATGGATTTGGCAATATGACATTTTCTTCCTGTTTTATGGCTAACAAGCCCGACCTTTCGAGATCCTCAAGATTTATTCAAGATCCTCGGCGCTTGAATAGAAATTGGGATTATCTTGTTGAAAAGAGGAATTGATAGACGGCAATTTGTCAAATTTTGCGATGGATATGTCCGCCTTTGAAAGGTGGTACTCGTCGTTGCCAATCACTCATTGGCACCTGTCCATCATGAAAATGAGCATATTGTGCTAAATCTATTCGGAAAATTGTTTAATTCCTATTATAAATAAAATGGACAGGAGAATATTTTTCTCTATACGAGTCGGAAGGGCCGGCGGAGGAAATGTGAAGAGTCATAAAACAAATATAACCTAGGGCGAAAATTTACTGCTGACGATTCACCAAGAAAAGCTTACAAAAGAGGAGAGATAAGCGGTTTTTTTTTCGCAGCTAGCCCTTTCACCGGCAGTTTCCTTTACTTTGGAGGGTGAAAAACATCGATGTTACATAAGAAAAAGAATTTAAATATCTCTAGGAGGTGAAATAAATTAAAAAAACATACTATGAAAATCCTTACAAATTGGTTTGTCCAACATTCCATAATTTAACGTACTTCGTATGTCGTTGTTCCGACGCAAATTGTGTATTGCATTTCACCCTCATCTTTTTTTTTTTTTTAAACATCCCTTGAATTCAAATTCTTGTGGAATTAAAAAATCTCAAAATTATGCCTTCTTCAAATTCTCTTGTAATTTTTTCTTCGAAAATGATAAAAATTGTAATAAATTTAAAACCGCTGCACATATCTTCGTGATACTTCGTAGAGGTTTAGATGATTATAAACTATAACTTATGGAACTAACCTGCTCGTAAAAGAATGACACCAAGTGGTAAAAAGTATAATTACAATAATTTTCTATTGTCACCAAGTTGTTTTCTAAACTTAAAAAAATAGTGATACTTTCAAACGATTAGAAATTTTGCGGGCGTTTATCGCCTTAAAAACGACAAGCAATGGTATAAACTTCTTTTCCAAGATTAAACTATTATTGGGGGAAAAATAAAACTATTGGGAAGGTTTTGTTCAATTCATTCTTATTTTTCTCATTTATAATGATTTAACGGTTGTAATTTCAATTAATTAATTTTTAATTGTTTTGGTTGAGATAGAAAAGTCAGGGTCACGAGCGGGATTCGAACCCACGACCTCTCTGCTCTATCACTTGAGCTGTCGTGACCTGTATCCACTCGGACACTAACTTACCATCTCAACCCTTCCTATTGAACTTTCTCTATTTTTTGCCGTTTTTCAAATGTTGTGTAATCTACTTGATTCTCGGCGAAAAATGAAATGGCCTCGGAGAGCTTTAGTGAAGTATACTTCATTTTGCCTCTAATAAATGTAAATTAGATTTCGTGGTCCGCTCGACCAGATAAATTGTTTTCGATTAATTTATCTTTAATTAATTAATTTAAGTTTTTAGTTGTGGTGGAAAAGTCAGGGTCACAAGCTTTGAGATGGGAATTTAGTGTCCGAGTGTACCGAAGTCACGATAGCACAAGCGGTAGAGCAGCGGCTTATCTAGCCGAAGGTCGTGAGTTCGAATCCCGCGTGTGACACCGACTGTTTACCTCAACCAAAACTTTAATTAAAGATTAATTAATTGAAAAGAATTTATTTGGTCGAACGGGCGACGAAACCCAATAAAGGCAGTAATAACATTGGATTTGTATAAATCACCGAAGTGTTAAGTATTGGAATAGCGGATATCTGTGAAAAATGTAGCTACCCCCGGTGAATCTGTACAAAAAGCCAGTTTTAATTGATATGAAAATTCGTATTTTATTGAACACGGCTTACTATGAATCCCAATTGTTAAAAAAATATATATGAAGGAAAGAATGAAAAGAACTTTTGGCCATTTGACATCTTACTCTATACATTTGTGATAATAAATACATTCAATTGCACGAATCATTTTATACTCGAAAGCATTCATTATATGAAACAATTTTGATCGGAATATTTCTTCTCATGTGGTATGTCATGCCAAGTAGACCACACACCAATCAACTTTTCTCTCCTGCGTGGGCGCATACGTGGTTTTTAGCTCAAATATTAGCGATTGTCTTCCTCGTGTGACCTATTCTGAGCCAATTAAATTTCATAACACGGTTGAAAAAGCGAAAAAAAAATTTTTTAATTAAATCAAATTTTTATTTTGAAAAATATACATATTTATAGAATTAATTAAAAATATATAGCGACTGTTCGGATATTTTTTCAAAATGTGTAGAGATTAGTTACCGTTAATCGATAATTATACAGATATCGGGAGACCTACCTGAAACCTACATCACACCGGACCGCATCTCACGATATCTGCATAATTATTTTTTCAAAAATTAAAATAGGTTATTTTTCTTTGTGTTTGCAGTAAGTTTTGTTGATCATTTCTCTCTTTGTATCTTCTGTGAGGTTTTTTATTTCATCTAGCATTAGATATATCTTTCATGTCGCTGTTTATGGTAGTTAATTTTCTTCTTTGAAAGAAAATGAGATGTGGAATAAAAACTACCCCAAGGGATTCAACATTCGCCCTACTCCTAGTTATAGCATATTCCCTAAAGTGGCTAGTCGGGAGGATATTACGTATTCATGAATATGGAATGTTAATATTTAACTGTATAGGGGGGGGAGGATGAGGGTTTCTAGCTGCTGCCATCTAGTAGGTTCAACCCACGCGCAAAAGCAATGAAAATCAATTTTTCCCTCGGAAATGAAAACGCGGACGGTCAGGTTTTGCGGCCTCCCTTAATTTACGTCGACGAACGACTGGGGGTGAAGGCGAGTATGTAAATTGTTGCGGGCGGCGCGGCATTGTTGAAGGGGTTGTTAGTACTTGTAACACCCTGTACAACTCTGCTACGCACCCCGCTTCATAGCTAATTACAAAGGGGTTGATAATGAAAGACCTACGCTTTTCTACTCCGGAATTAACCACCCCCCTTGGTCTTTTTTACCAACCTGGGAGTTACAACCTTGCCCTTGAAAAGGGGTAAAACTGGAGGAAATGCTGTAGAATTGTTGAAATTACCTGGTGAAAATCTCCTATTGTCCTACCTCGTAAATTCATATTCACGCCCAACTGCGTGTTAAGGACGATAAAAAATGTTAACACGACCCTAAAGACTTCTAGAGTGAATTTCACTGTTACTTCCTCAGCATATGCACATAAACATATAATATGAGCTTCCGAGTTTTTGTCCACTCTTTTAAAAAAGAAATGTTAAAAGATTTTTATTCGTATCAACATTAAAATACTCAACCGTGAAATTTGTTGTATAGGTCTAAGGAATGATTATCCCATAGTTTAATCGTTTTCCATTTGTTTTTCCAAGAACCAAGACCCGCCTGGTTTTGCTGTTTTGGTATCTGGCATGTCAGCATTTCACCATCAATGGTTTATTGTTTATTTTAAACAAATTCTGGCGAATTTTTAAACGGGAAAATATTTTAAATTTATAAACTTTTCTGCGCATTCATGATTTTTGAAAAATCCCATCTACCGCTTTCTACAACATTACTACCACTTTCGGAAATATCAAGTTATAATAAAAAAAGTATTAGTTTATTATTTATATTTTAACTTTATTTGGATTTTCTGTTGTATTACTTATTTTATTAAGGAATAATCTGAACCTGTAATTTGATCCTTACATTAACCAATTATCTGCCTAACTTGTAGGTATGCTTTTGTAAAGACACAGGTTTCAACTAAACGCAACTTAAACCATACGAAGTGACTTACTGACTGGAAGCTGTAATCAGTACAGCATTGAACTTTTGACAACATCTGTAGGTTTAAAAAAAGTATTGTATTAAATTGTCTTTCTAATAAATTTTGTTGTGGGGTAAATGCTTCGTGTGATTTAATAGTATTTATTAGCGTGAACGTACTGGTAGATTACTTTGCTTCCCATGGACAGGGCATGACTACGAAAGTCGGTTCATAGATTTATTTATGAAAATTTTTTTGATGATTTTAGGTTGTACATTTTTCGTCGGCTTGAAAAAATAGACGATTATTTTTTTTTTTTATGAAACATTTTTGCCAACCAAATACCATCAGTTCTTTTACGACAATGATAACTTTCAAATGACCCCATCGATCCACCCTCAACGTGAGGTTAGAACCGTATAAACTTCACGTAACGACACAAATGTTGCCTCATCATTTAGATTTTAATTGGAAAAATAAAAAAATAAAACATTCGAGGAAATTTTTTGTTGGTTTCACCCTTCTTTTTCTAACTTATAATGATACAAACTCCAAACGTTGTAAACGTAGGACATTCTGCTTATGAATATTAATGGAACGCTGGAAATCGGAGGGTGAAAAAATTTCTCTCAACGACAATTTACAATTTATATATATATATATATATATATATATATATA
>CM077103.1:30335574-30347387 GCA_039619505.1 Cimex hemipterus | reverse complement strand
GAGAGAGAGAGAGAGAGAGAGAGAGAGAGAGAGAGAGAGAGAGGGGGGGTGAGTGAGATTATAAGTGCTTGTAGACTACATAACAATAAAAAATATATTCCGCCCATCCATTTAAAAATGTATGCTGTAATTCAATATATGATTACAAGACAATGATATAATCCAAATTTTGTTTGGTAATTGCTGTCTAAACCTCAAAAAAACTAGTCATATCTCTTTATTTGTGTTACATCGTTATTGTCGTATCCTTTATTTACGTTTGTCCGAAAAAAGAACCGTTGTACTTTTTTCTCTATGGATATGAGTTCGCATTGA
Organism: Cimex hemipterus; assembly: GCA_039619505.1. Taxonomy (NCBI): domain Eukaryota; kingdom Metazoa; phylum Arthropoda; class Insecta; order Hemiptera; family Cimicidae; genus Cimex; species Cimex hemipterus. The sequence goes on along the minus strand of CM077103.1, from coordinate 30,347,072 downwards.
TTTCTACGTTATTTATTTCAACTCGACGTTTCCATGGACGGTGCAGAATTTGTATCCTACAGAGCGGTTGAAAACATTTTTAGCACCGGTTTCAAATATGCAAAGTTTTGAGGGGGAAACGTTTTAGTAGCGTCGTATCATTATGACAAAGGGGTCTGCCGTTGTTTGCCGGCGGTGTTTGTGCCTGCTAAACAGTCGGAGGCATTGTGTCCTGCAGGCCATGTATCATTCAGGGTGGAGGACGCCCCCGGGGGCGGACCTATTCTTGGCCCGTACTCATGCTAATGGCCCGCCGTGCCGCGTCTCCCTTGTATCTGCATGTGTGTACGCATCTTAAATAAACGGCGATGCAAATTATACCTGTCCACAGCTGAAATTACTATGTTAATCCAGCTTAGGGCTTGACGCTAACATTTTAATCTCTCCATTTCTCACCTCCTCTCTCTGGACGGGTAAATTTAAACTCGTTTCATTCCCTTAGAATGAACTGCTTGGGCACTTCTCATATCACTAAACACTAATAATTACAGTAGTTAAGAAATTAAAAAATTGAAGATTGAATACATTTTAAGTATTGTTCATATCTTGTTTTACACATGTATACCTAAATTGTTTTTTCTTTTTAATAATAAAAATAATATACAATTGGTTAATGTTTTCATACAAAACCATACTGATTAATGTTTGTTACTTATATGTTTGTTTGATTAGTGTGTATTGTTGAATTTTAAAAGTACTTTAACTTCTACCATGTTTGTTACGTAAACTATAAGACAAACATTTGCGTGCATGCGTGTAACAGGGAGCGCGCTAAACATGATTTTAATTGGAACACTAATGGACTCGATCAATCACCATCGGTTATTTCGCTTAGCACCCTTTAACTTCGTCCGTCACAAACCTCCAAATGACGGATCAATACCAGTAAATTGTTGTTTCTCTTTTACGAATAATTCAAGTTTATCTCTAAGCTCTCCCTTGGTTTGTTTGATCGACCAGACTATTTCCGTTTTTTCAAACACTTATCTATATTTAATTTAAATGATATAATAAACAGTGTTTGTTTAGAATTAATTAATACGTTCTCAACGATTGCCCTTGGGCAAATGGCAAAAGCAAGAATAACCCGGATCGTCGAAACATTCCGAAACCCGAGTTGAACATGCCTGAGGCTTGCTCTGCACAGGGCGCTTCCCTCTGATGGAGTGAGGAGCCCCAATCAATCACCTGGTAATGGGCTTCGTGCAAGCATATCGGACCCCAAGTACAACTTCAGTTCATGTGCACAACTAACCTTTTGACGGGCATTATAATTGATTAAAAACACAAATTTGGTGTTATTTATGTAAAACGGGAATTTTTTTGTTGTAATCTTTAAATTATTTCCGAAATATGTTTGATTTATTTCAGTAATTATTTAACAATATTTCTGTGATTATTATCTTTTTTGAGTATTTTTGCTAGGATAATACGAATATTTTCAAAAGAAAGTAATTCAAACAAATAGAAACTAGTTTAGTCATTTCGTACTCTGAAAACGTGAAGAAAAAAAATAAAGTAAGCAAAAATTTTCAGTGTTAGCATGAAAATAAATAATTCAAGTTTATTTACCTCGGACTAAAAATCAGTAGGTACAAAAATGAGTGTCATGTTTTTACATATATTGATTGACCAAATTTAAATTTCAAATTCTATAGTATTATCCTTTTATCAAGCCCGAAGAAGGTACAAATATTTTGTTTATCAACATCCGTGATAACTAAGTGAACATTATCTGCACAAGCTGGTCGATAAATCCACAAAACATAAATGAAGTAAAGGAATTTTAAAATTTACCTAGAAAAAATAACACCAATTATATTTTTTTTATATACGTATAATGTCTGCATATCAGGTTAATACAGCTGGAGTAAATTCGGTGATCCTGTCCAAAATGAATATTTTATGTATTAAATATTGATATAATTTATTATATATTATTTAATTATAACAATTAAATCGTGTGAATAATGATCCTTCAGAATAAAAACGGTCGTCAAAAGTTCTTTACTCAAAAATAAATTAAACTTATAATGTAATTGTAATTATTATTATTAATTTTTAATGGCGATTTAACGACTAAGGTCATTTCATTGAATTATTGTTGCTATACTTTTTTTAATAGGAGGAACTATCCCGATTTTTTTATTTTTGCTAACCTAGTTGGGTTGACTAATTCTTGTAAAGATTCGAATTTAGTAATCCAATTAAGTCCGAACAATTGATGTAAGAAAATTTTCAATGATTTTTATTTCAAGTCGATACCCGTAATTCTAGAACTCATGTACAACCCCGGGTTGCTGGTGTTTACAAAACATGACCATTTGGTTTCTACCCCCAAGTATGTTGGGTTCGAATCCGGCGGCCCTGAATTGTAACCTCATGACCTTACTGTCACACGCGCCGTGCCAAAGCCTTAACCACTGCGGCCACCGACGGCCCCTCAGATGTAACAGATTTTATTTGTGCCGGGCAGGAGAGATTTCAGGAATCTATGGCGTCCGTTTTCACATCTGTTTTCCCAATTTCCCGCGCTTCACGAATTTCGATTTGCTAACTGCCAATAAACGCAAAAACTACGGTAACATTACAGAATCGGTTATAATTGCGGTGGCCGAGTGGTTAGGGCGTCCCAGTCGCATTTACTAGCAGCTCTAGGTTCGAATCCCGCCACACTTCTTGGACTTTTTATGAGTGTAGTGAGGAAAACGCTTTGCAAAGTGATTCTTATCACTTATCTGCAGGAACGTACGGGTAGTTGGATGTTAAATTCTTTTGTAAGGCAGGAATTAATTTACTCCATGTTCTCTCTCGACACAGACGTTTTTAGCATTATAATTTATTAGTACAAATTTAAATAATCGACGTTGAGACATTAAAATGATAAATTTTTAAAAAGTAATTTTTCTTAAGTTACACATTTGTTAAAATATTTGTGGAAAAAATATGCGTTGAACACTCTACAGAAATTATTTTTTGAGTTTAAGTTGAATTATTGTTGTATTTCAATGTTTCAATTGTTCATTTTTGTTCTTTACCACAACTGTCACCTTAATTAATTATTTACGTACTATTGCCTAAACACTTTTGGTAGTGGGTACTGTAGGATTAAATTTAAAAAGAAAAACATTTGGTATTCAACAGTTTTTTCAATACGTATTAATGTTATATTTTCGTAACAAAAATGATTTTTCCTTAAAGTTTTCTTTTTGAAAATTCTTCTGTTTCCCTTCTGTGTGTCTTTCTTGGAATATCGTTCGGCAAAAGTTGAAATATTGATTTTTGTGTGCGAAGTAAAACAATTTTGAACAGTTTATCCCCCTGGAAATGTGTTATTAGGAAAATTCACCATCTAGCCTGAGCTTTGGGGCCTCAATGAACGGATAGATATGAAACCTCATCCCGTTCTTCTCCCCCTTTTGAAAAGGGGCGTAATCTCTCCCAAAACCAAAACACATCAAGAGATTATCTCTTAATACTTGGCAACCGGCGGTTTCGCTTTTCCCAATGTCGTCTCCTCAGAAACTAACGCGAATCACAGCCGCTCAAACCGACTCATCTGTGGAATGAAAACAGGAAATCTCCTCCATACCCGCATAAACAAATGTTGTTTAATAGCTTCCCGATTGTTTGCAGCCGGGAGGCCCGTGTGGATGGATGTAAATTGAGCAGGAATACCAATTCGGATGGTAGGCGGGGTGAAGGGGTGATAAAGAGAGACAAAGAGAGGGTGGCTTGAGAGGGTGTGCGAGAGAGAGAAAAGGGTAGGGGAGGACAATTAGAGGCTGAAGAAGAAGAAATAATGATTAATGGATTTTTCTGATACATTGCCAGCATTAATTTACCATCGAATATTAATGAAATACTAACTAATCTTAATCTCTGAAAATAGTAAAATACCAAAGTTTATTATTTACTTTTTATTAATAATTATTATATACTAATCAATTAAAATTTTAGTGATCAATACACCAAGTTATTTTCTTGAATTAATTATTCTTTCTATGCAAGGTCTTGGTTGAGATAAAAAAGTCAATGCCATGAGCGGGATTCGAACCCTCGACCTATCACGTCTTCATTCCACTCGGACATGAATTCTTCATCTCAACCTACAACCGTTCGAATTTTCACTCTTTTTCCAAATGTTTGTCCACAGCTCAAGTGGTAGAGTAGCGGCGTACTTAGCCGAAGGTCATGGGTTCGAATTCCGCTCATGATATTCACTTTTTATCTCATCCCTGACCTTACGTTGAAATAATAATTATTATGCACGTTTAATTTTGTAAATTCAATATAACTAATCTACAGTAAATTTAAATTTTATTAGTGATTTAGTAGCTTACCTAGTATATAACCAGGCGTAGAATTGTGAAGTTTTGTGTGAAATGAAATTCGTTTAAAATATTTTTCCCTTTTAAAAAAATATACTAATTTTCTACTACCGTAATTATGACATTCAGGAAACAACATGGCTTAATTTATCATCGATAATTATTATTTGTTATTTAATTTTGATGTGGCACGTTGATAAACAGAGTCAAAGAGTGTTTTTATAGATTGAGAGGATAAGAAAACGAAGGAAAAAATACATTAGACCACGTTAAAAAAAAAAAAATATATGAATAAATTTTTCTGATGTAAAACAAGAAAAATAAATAAATAGCCGTACAAATTTATCACGTTGATGTGCCAATCCTCATCACTGTGATGGTGCTTTTATAGGGTATTAGATGCGAAAGTTATTTGAGAGGAATTTTCACAGATTCAAACTATGTAATGAAATTTCTAAATTTTATCTAATTGTCTTCCTTAATATCATATAGATAATTTTATTGATTACTACATTAATTGTGTTTTCAAGTCGTCATTAGTAATCTCACAAGTTACAAACAAATTAAGTGGAGTCCTACAAAATATTAATAGTAGTACGAATAGGTTTTCTAATTTCAAATATTTCTAGGTTCCTTTAATAACAGCACGTCTGAATTAATCGACAAAAATATTATTATATAAGTAATATTCATTATTCATGAGAAACAAAACGAACATGGTTTGTGAGCATACGAAAAAGAAAAAAAAAAGGTTAGAAAACGAAAAGTAGAGGAATTATGAAGAAATTATTTTTACATATATATAGTAACATTTAATTTAGAAAACACTGTAATATTAATTAGTAACTCTAATTTAATTAAAAATCATGTTGGTATATGTAACCTCGCTGTTTTTCATATATTTCACTAGTGAAAAAATAAAAAATTCAAAAATCACTTAATTGCTACAATTAATATGCATATAATCTCGTCAATAATTATTATGTGTAATAATTGCTATTGGTTATTGAATTTATGTTTTGGAAATTACCAAAGGTAGTGTTTAGATTGTTCGTCAATCGGCAGCGAATGCGAATAGGCCAATCGAGTAGCGTTAAGGCCAAATTTGACATTTAGCTAAGGCACGTGGTGAACATTTAGGGAAAATTAGCCTCTGGAGAAAACCGAGGAGAACGTGACGTGAGCTCATTGGTCATTCCCCTTGTAGTCACCTTATCTCCTCCTTCCGACGATTGTACATGCATGTCGTACACGTTTCGGCATACTTCCTCTTTCCATTTTGTCCTTGTGGCAATAGGGGATTCTTTTTTTTCTCTTGTGTATTTTTTATCGGTCTTCCGCAAAGAGCTACATGAAGCCAGGGTAATTCCTGAAGAACGCAGCAGGTCGTACCAAAAGGTTAATGTTAAACTTAGTTAATACTGATTACTATAAACAGAAAAATCAATAAAAATCAAAATATTTCAAATTCTACCAAATTTGTAATTAATAATGCATTAATATTTTTTACGATAAATTTCACCGGGCTATATATAAGCTAAAATAGAAAATAATTTATTTTAAAATTCATAGTGTTTCGTCATTTTTGTTTAAAAGTTTTAGAAAATCCGTTAAAGTTCGTGGTTCGATTGACCAATTAAATTTTTTCAATTAAATAATATTTATGTAAGGTACAGGTTGAGATAAAACGAATTTTTTTAAAAACGAAAGGAAAATTCAAAAGGTGGCGTTGAGATGGGAAGTTGGTGTCCGAGTTGATCGAGGTCGCGATAGATCAAGTGGTAGAGCAGCGGCGTATTTATCCGAAGGTCGTGGGTTCGAATCCCGCTAGTGACACTGGCTTTTTCTATCTCAACCATACGCTATAGAAAATATTTATCACCTGTGAGAGGTATTTGATAGGAATTGCATTTATTTTGTCCACATTTCATTCATTCTACTGACATTTTTTAATGTATGTCAAACGATTGTCATGTACGTCAGACATCGATTGAATTCCGAGTAGGTTTAAGAACTATTTTAGTGTGTATAAAGGATTGTCCCCCCCCCCCCGATTACGTAAAAAATAGCACGTTGGGTTTGAGGAAAGTTTCGTTATTGATGAGCCAGCATAAATTCGGCAAAAACTTCACATCCCTCACGCTCCAAAGACTTAACATTTATCTCCTACATGGACAAACTGAAGATGGTTGTTTATTACAAAAATATATATCCGAAGGCCAACCAAATGTTAATCACTGACTTGGAAAACGTGGAACTTGACAGCTCGTTAATATTAATGCAATGCAAATAGAGTTTACGTGTACAAGATTTTTTTATTAAAATTCTGCTAAAACCTGCTTAAATTTTTTTTTCAAAATGTAGTATTCATATGGTGGGGCATTTCAATAATGACTACTTTTATAACTTTTTTTTTTACAAACTTACACAGCATACTGTCCGTTTTTCGACTCATGACTGAGACATACAAAAACAATACAAAGTCATACAATAATTTTCTATCACTGATGTGCAATCATTTCCTTAGAAATTCAAGCTATCTGATCATCGGGCATGTATTCATTTTGCGGTTAAATCCTGCTGACCCTAAATGAATCAGCTATCTCTCCGACGATGATTTTCTATCATCTGATCATCGATGATGTGTGCAATCCCCTTCCATTTCATCTAGTGGGGGGTCCAAGTTTACCCCTAGAATCCTTCCATTTTATCATCAACAATGTTGATTTTCACTTATGTGGAGTCCAACCCTATACGAATTTGAGATAAATTAGCAATGATGATTTCTTATCCTTGGATTATTAATGATGAGCACAATCTTTCTCTTTTTCCTGTGGTTAAAGTTTGTGCCAAGTAGATCCACCCATTCTATCATCACTGATTCATTTTCACGCGTGGGTTAAAGCCTGACGCTTCAATTATCGAACGAATCTCATGATGATTTCTTACCATTGGATCATTACAGATTAGTACAATAAATTTTTAATTCCGAGTCTTAATGTTTAGATCGCTATAGAATCTCAGTGTCATTTTATCATCAATGATACGTTCTTTGCGTATAGATTAGTGACCGTTTATCGATAATTCTTCAGAAAGCGTGAGATGCGATCTGGTCTGATGTTAGTTCGTTGGTACGATAAAGAAAATGTTTTTCATCCCACCCGACCGCATTTTTTAATAATCATATGTTCTTTTAAACTCCTACGGTAAAGTCCTATCTTATGTGAAGCTGGCGTATCTCACCAATTATGGTTTTCCACCATTTACTCATGGAAGTGAATTACAATCATTTCTCTCAAATGGTTAGTTTATCCATAGAAAATCAAGCCGTTTTATCTCATCGATGGGTTATTTACACTTGCGTGATTTGTGTCAGTATTCTTACATGAATTTGAGAACTCACCAATGATGATTCTTTATCATTTGATCATCGATGATGTGTACAATCATTTGCTTATCTTTCTAGAATGCAGAAGGTTCAACTTTTGTGGTTAAGATCAAAAATACAGGAATCAGAGACAGCTCAGTGTAATGAGATATTCACCCAAAATGAACGTGAAATATCTCACCGATGCCGATTATCTACCATCCCATCAATAATATTTTTATATAATTTGAACATCGATGTATACAGTCATTTTCACTTTTGGGTTAAATCTGTCTTTATGTAATCTCAGCTATTCGATCATCACCTGACCTTACACGAATCTGATAATCTCATCAATAATGAATGCCTACCATTTGATCATCGATGATATGGGGTTTTGTTTGACTATGAAGAATCTCAATCATTTATTTGATCTTTCATGATTCGTAGCAAAGATCATTGATGATTTCTACTATAATTTATTTTCGCACATGCTAACGTGGCCGAATAAATAAGAAGGAACGCCAGGGGATTTATCGTTTAACTGAATATAGATTGTGAAAGTTGGTTTTAAATGGGGTCAGAACGGTAGCCAAAAGCTACCGATTTTGAATTATCACACCTGATTTATTTATCCTTAAGGTGTGTAATCAGTACGGATCGGATGGGATTATTGAATTGCCGGTTCGTGACCGATCGGAACCCAATAATGGCCCGGCTGGTATCATAGTGCCTATCGTTGGTCCGACATAACTAATTACTTCATAAATTTGTGATGAGAATCCCGGCTTAGATGGAAGCCATTACAAGGGATTCGGATCGCACATGGAGTCTTCTTGTTCAGTCTAACCGGTTTGTTTTGTAAGCCCTTGAAAAAAATAACGTTTAGCAGATTTTGTAAATGTTTTATCCAGGGTCCTAAAGGTCGTTTTTTACTTATTAGATTTGATTCTACTCTCATTATAAACAGCCCATAACTCATTTCAATGTCTCTTGAAATCGTTCTGTTTAATAATGGCAATCATTTGACCCCGTCCCCTGTAGTTATTAGTATGCCGTGGGGCCCTGGCAAGTAAATACTTAAGAAAGGGAGTTTATTTATGACTAATGTCTGGATCGATAGAGTTTTAACGGTGTGGGGGATGAAAATGCTATTACAAGCTCTAAACAGTTCCCACTATATCACGTAAGAAAATAAAATATTACGAGGACAGTTGTTATTTAAAATATTAAACGTTTAGTACATAAAATGGTATTATTAAAAAAAAGTAACGAAATAAAATAATAATTACCCCTTATGCAGCGTACAAATATTAATTTGCGCTGCAAATAATGAGTGATCTGCCTGCAGATTTGAAGCAACTGTTAACGCCAAGATACCTGAAGCAGATAAATCTATCTGGTCGAAATAGAGTGGCATTTCATAACGTTAAATTAAGGATTTGAATGAATGATATTAGCATGAACGTGCGTCGTGTTTAGTGACCGTGAGTCAATGATTATTCTGAGATCATGAGATGCGGTCGGGTGTGATGTAGGTTTTAGAAAAACGTTTTCTTTATCGTTCCAACGTTTCGATCTTTATTGAGATCATCTTCAGGGATCAAAGTGTTTTTTTTTATATGTGTCATTCTTGTGTGTCGTGTTGAGAGTGGCCTCCCCCACGATTTGCATGAACGTTATAGTATGGGAATGTTTGTGATGGTACCCACAAACAGCCAGGGTTATATATCAAAATCCTTGTTGTATACCGAATTATATGAATGTATTTATTTGCGTGAATGATTAGGTGGGTATGGACGCGGTCTGTGTGGAATATCGTGTACCCCAGACCAGTCGAACTAATTGGGTTAACTTAGAATAGTAATAAAATGTTAATTTAGAGTAATTATTACTGTGTGTGAATGTATTCAGTAGCGTGAAGGAACTGAAGGCGTCAAGGTAAAAATCGTCTTGCCGATGGGTGGGTCAGCAGTATATCGAGGATTATTGAAACCCTCCGATCCTAGGCTAGATAATCTTTTAAATAGCAAGAAAGTCATTAGTTTTTTCTCGATAAACACTGTCACCTCAGGTGATTATGGTTAGTGACGGTTACTAAGCTGAGTGTGCGCGCTCTAACGGTCGCCTTCTTTTATTTCCGTGTTTTGTAAACTGTCAACAACCCCGCAAATGTCGAGATGGAACCTAGTCCGTCACTCTGTAATGACCTCCATTTATATTAAAACTCCACATAGATTATATGCAGGCCGATCAACATCATAGCATGAAAGTGTATTTCAATTTATTTAGGATATTTTAATCACGTGTGGAAGGGTTAAAAACCAAAGATGGGGTAATAAATAAGTGGAAATAGCTCTTGGTGTTAGCCGGCTGAAGAAAATCTTTATCCATGCTTTTCTGGTTAACTGTCTCAGTTTCTTCGACCTAATAGATCTATGGCGGATGACAATTTTAGTCCTCACATCAAACCTTTCTATTCCAACTGGGTCAGGAATTCTGTTAATTTATACGGGTAGGCAGGACTGTGAATTTAAAATATGTAAACATTTTTTTTCTCCAACTGTCCGGTTGTTAATGGAGTATAGACATAGCGTGCCCACACGAAGGCCGGTTACGCCACGTAATAAGAGCAGTGAAAGCTTTCTGGATATTATTTAAAATTCTTTTGTTTCTATGTCTTTGCTCAAAGTCGATCTTTGTACAAAAAGACGTATTTCACATCTTAGGACGGTTGGGCGTTCATCTAGGTTTAATTAGATTGAAATTGTAAAGGGGTATAAAACAAATTTGAGGTAGACCAAATGAGAGGAACCGGCAAACCCCTAGCTGCTACCCAGTAAAAAATAAAATTACAATAAAATAAAATAATAAAAAAGAAAAAGAAATGGTTATCTAATTAGTCTAGTGGAGCTAGGAGCGGAGAAAATAAATTAATATATGTCAGATATAGTGGTGTTTCTTGTTTACTCGTGCTCGAACAAAAAATACATTATTTTCCTACTAATGATTCAATGAAATAGAAATTACATTTTTCAGCGGAAAAGAAAAATGATTAATGGTGCCCCAACTTATAGTTGTAACTCAATTTAATATTAATGTAAATTACTACAGTTGTCGTTCGTCGGAGACGAAGTAGCTGAAAGCTATGAGTCATTTGCAAATTAAAATGTTCAACAATTAATTGAGGAAATATTACACACCAGGTAATGTAAAAATACACTGCGACTGTTCAAAATAATATATTTTTTTGAGATAAGAAAAATATTCGTTTTTATAACGTTTTAGTTAAAAAAACGGAAGTTTTAAAAAGAAATTATGGTGTTTTGTGATTTGTACGATTTGTTTATTATCTTTGTACAATATGAAAATATTTTTTTTTTTTAATATGGTATTTTAGTTGGGCCTCATTTCTCACTCAGCAGATAGGGCTCTATTCTTCTATTCTCTACCATGGTATTGTATTTTATTATTCCCTAAGATATGGTCACTCCCAAATAATGGACAAAATTGGTTGTTACGTTTGAAATAGAGTTGTTGTAGATCGGAAGAAAGGTGAAGGTAATGTCTTGGTATATGCTTTCTTTTTGTGAATAGAAGATACGGTCCTGGAGTTTTCTGAATGCTTCTACTGGGCCTAAATTTGATTTGTGGAAAGAATGGCGGCATCATCATCAGGGAGTTGGTTTCCAGACCAATATCAATGTATGCAGTATACAGGGTGAATTGCTACTCGTGCTACAAACTTCTCCAGTAGATTC
>CM077103.1:30299583-30320058 GCA_039619505.1 Cimex hemipterus | reverse complement strand
GAGAGAGAGAGAGAGAGGGAGAGAGAGAGAGAGAGAGGGAGAGAGAGAGAGAGACGGGTAACCTTATATATATTAAATAGTTAGATAAATGTACAGAGCAAAATAAGTACAAGACTTAGCGTTTGGATAACATTTACTTTTTCTATTTATTTCCGGTTCTTAATTAATAATTAATAGAGCAAAAGAATTCTGTCAAGGCAAGCCGCTTACATTAAGCCACCAGCAGAAATGAGTGGAAAACCGATTTAGAAAAAAGGGTGGGAAATAATTGCATTTTTATGCCGTTTGGGGGAGGAAAAAGGGCCCCTTTCCGCCCCCAACTAGCGTCGGTCGACGAACAAATAAAATAATATTTCACGGCTTTTCATTCTATTTACTGTAAATACAATAGATCGTTTTAAAATTACAAAACAAAATGATACATACTATATTCACGTTCTAATTTTTTTTTAAACTATTATCTTTTTTAATTTTGTATTTATTTTGAATAAAACTCTGTGTTCGTTTGCTGTACATTTTGTACAAATGCGATTCAAAAGTAAAATTATTACATTTCTATACAATACTGTAATTACACCGCTGAAAAATTTTCTAATTGAAAAAGCATGAATTGTTTTTCATAAAATTTTGATGATTCAAATTTCAATCCAAGTATGTAATTATGTACCGATATAATAACATTGCAACAATTAAAGTACTCAAGAAGAAAAAGACGAAGAAGAAGAAGAAGATCAAGTAAATCAATGAATTGTAATTGTGAATTCTACAGTAATTACCAATTCACGTGAGAAATACTGCAAACATGTCAATGTTATAGTATGGTTATATTTGTAAACCAGAAAAATTCTACACTTTGTCACATGACGTTGTTTGTTTTTGACTCGTCTACACCTGCAGATGACGGTTGCTGAACACCTGGTTATTTCAGGTATAGCTGTAAACTGGTCGGACATGTAACATCACTCAACAGTAGAGTATGTTTTGAACTGTTATAAAATTTATACGTAAAACATAAAAAAGCAAAATAAAGACTTGCCAATTAATCCCTGCGCAATTGCATACGCACAAGGCAATACAAGATAACATCTATCGACATTCTCATTACACTAGAAAACAAAACCTTCCCCAATTTTTTCTTTCGCGTTCATACTTTCAAATTTAGTATTATTACTACTAACATCACTAACTATAATTATTATAACGTACGATGCAATATGGTCCGTTGTGCCCAATGTATTGAAAGCTTACTCGAATGGCATCAGATTACGTTTCGTTTTCATTAATTATAATCTATGAGTAAAAATAATAATCAATTCATACACAGGACAAAAAATATGTATTATAAAAAAATAATAATCCGATTAGGAAGGGATTTTGGATGATCAAATAAATACACATTTCTTTGAAACGTCAACGTTTGGAGATTATCGTCTCTTTCTCAAGGCTTTAATTAACTATGAAAACAACAACATCTTATATAAGAACTGTTGAATATCTTTATACATAATTTTAATGGTAATTTGAAAAAACCGATCATTTTTAGTGACTTTAAAACTAGTTTAAATATCCAATTTCATTTACAGTACCTAGCACTATTTGGGGTACGTTTATATTGGGGCTGCGATAAATTCATTTCTACGATATAAAGTTTATAGTGGAGCTTCGAAAATAGCGACGATATCTGCTTTGTAGGTGACGTTTTATTTAGGTTTAGATCAAACCAATTCAGGGAAAATATTGTTTTCAAAATGAGCGAAACGAAAGATGAAATACTTTCAACTTCAAATGCTGTTAAATATAAATAATATATTGATGAAACTGAAAATGAAAAGAAAAAAGTTTCTGTACACGCCCTCAAAGTACCCAAACGTACATCATTGAAGAACTTCATCATCTTTATAAATAATTAAGCCTACAAAATTTATGGAATTTACGAAAAAAAGAATATATACCATTGATTACATACTTTCTCAAATTTTTGATGGGATTGAGAGAAAATAGAAAAATGTCCATAGTAGACCAATTTGATCCAAAGTGCGGCTATTGATTACAATTAGGGAAGTGAAAGTAGACATAATTTATTTAAAAAATATTTTAACATATAATTTAAAACATAATCGGACGGATCAACGTAGTAGTTACGCTAACGAAAGAAAAATTTATACATAAAGTGATTAAATTCACTAGTTTTCGTGGTCTACTTGAACAATTAATAATTATCTTTCGATTAAGTAAGACTTTTAGTTGAGATGAAAAAGTCACTATCACGAGCGGGATTCGAACTGACGATCTTCTGCTAGATAACCCGCTGCTCTACCACTGCAAAAGAATATACAATATACTGCAGACCTCATAAGAAAATCTGAAAACATTTAAATTAATTAAATTAATTAAGGTTTTTAGATGAGATGATGAAAAGGTAATGACACGAGCGGGATTCGAACACTCGATCTTCGGTTAGATTTGCCGCTGCTCTACCACTTGAGCTATCTTGACCTCGATCCACTCGGACATCAACTTCCTATCTCAATCCCACCTTATGAGATTTTAATCATTTTTGCCTTTTTCAAATGTCGTGTAATGTATACCATTCTCGGTGACAAATGAAATGGCAACGGAGAGCTTTGGTGAGGTGTACATCATTTTTAATTCATTAAAATTCGGGATTTGAACCCACGATCTTCGGCTAGAAACGCATGGTACGAAAAATCGCAAAAAGGAGGGAAATCTCATAAGGTGGGGTTGAGATAGGAAGTAGGTATCTAGCCGAAGGTCGTGGGTTCGAATCCCTCTCGTCCCTCTTGCCATTAGCTTTTTTCATCTCAACTAAAAACCTTACTTAATTGGTCAAACGGATCACGAAATTAGTGATTTTTAATTAATAATAAAATAAAAATATAATGAAGTTTATTGTTTTAGCAATTCCTTTAAATAATATCTTAACAATTAAATGTACATAAACGGGTGGTGCTTAGGAGAATTGTTTATACGAATGCTTTAAAAGAAAGCATGGTTCTTAGTGCTGACGCCCAAAGCTCGTAAATAAGTGCCAGGGTCGCCTTATATCTCACCAGAAAGCTTTCCAGCTCCGGGCGGTTGGGTATGAATGTGTTTTGTAAGTTTAACGCGAATCCTCCCTCGTGACTTCTTGCCGAGATTGAGAGATCGCACCCAGTTCCAACTACGGCAGGCCGGTCATTTCTTTCCGAGGCTCCCTTTGGTAGATTGCTTTCCCGATTGATTTAATATCATTGGCCGACTTTCAATGTGATTTCCTGTCGTCTTTCCCCGAGTCGGTATAAAAATGCAATTATTCCCTCCGCCTCTTTTCCCGAACGGGTTTTCAGCTTACTCCTGCGGGTGGCTCTTGTATACAGAATTCTTCTGTTATTAATACGAGGTATTGCACGGAGGATGCTCTTTTTCTTCAGAATATTGTTTCGAGTCTCCCTTACTTAAGGGGATTTACTTAAAGGGCTCTTTATTAAAAAAAAAAAAGACTTCTTGAACTTGAAATGGGAAATTCCGGGGAAAGTTCATAACATGGGAGGATTGCAGCTGCACATAATATTAAAAGCAATGCTGTCGTCCCTCGCGGACCAATAGGATCCACCTGTGTCTCGGACCCTTCTTGTTTCACCAAACTACCAATTGATGACGTTGCACCGGCCGGGGTTGCATAAACGGTGATTATCTGCAGTTGTGGGCCCGCCACCCGTTAACTGCCCGTACTACAAATTTATTGGACCGAGGGTTGTTATCGTCTTCTGGTCGTAAAACCCGAGTAGAATCCAGGAAATCTGTCATAAAATGTTATCACTAGTATTTTTGAACTCTGACTCTGATGCGATATGCTTTAATTTTAACACGTCTAACTATAGTGATTTAATTTTGATTAATAAGGACCATGTTGAGATATGTGTGGTGTTTAGTGACCGTTCGTTAATGATTATTTGGAAATCGTGTGGTACGATCTTTGAGTGCAAAATAACCCTAAAAAATCCTACAGCACTGGCTACCGACCATTTTGAACACCCAGACAATTTCTACTTAAACAATCGAAAAATATTACCTACAGAACAAAACAAAAATAAACGTAACTTTTTATATCTGACGATCTCGAAATAATCGTGTTGAGATATTTCATTATAGTTATTTTTATGAGAAAACGCTTGGTTGTGAGTTGTCAACCATTATTAGCCATAATAATTAATTTTTTATCTAATTTATTATCGTTTGCGTTTGCCTGTTTAGGTGCTCTGGAGTGACCTCACAACAGATAGATCCATTGGTTTCTCAGCCAAAAATGGAGGCCAGTCAAAGTTAAATATAAGAATCATTTAAAATCAACTCACGATAAAAATTAAAAGAGGAAATTTATCACCGTAATGGTGGATCATAGACAAAAGAATCTTTTAGAATCTAGAGAAAACTTTTCGAATTTGATCGATGACGGAATTTTTAAATTACAACAATAATTTTCTGCCTCTTTCGTATAATCATGAGGTACGATAATGCCGAACGATCAAACGACGATTTCAAATCTTCACAGGTTTGTTAGGAAAATAAAATATAAAAGTAAATTTCCTCCTGTTGCTGTTTTTGGTAGTATGCTTTATGCTTAGTGAATTTAATCATATTCCATAGTTTTTATGTCGGAACCTCCTCCCCGCAGAAGATGGCAAGTAGTCGAAACGCTTCTGACATACTAAAACAGCTGAGGTAGGCCGACTCAGAAAAGATTACAGTATATATTTATAACTTTTAGATTATCTTATTAACCCATAGGTATACCAGTGAAAATTCAATATAAGAATTACTTAAAATAATAATTCTAATAATTTTAAATAAAAATATCGTCATCTAAACTTACAACATTTCGAATATCCCCTCTTTATGCCATAATTTCAAATATCGTATCAGGATTCGATTCTAGGCGCCTTATGAAAAGGCCATGGTGAGCTGTTACAGAAGCGATTACTCCTTTATTTAATTTGAATTATTATATCAATCCGTATATGTACTTAGAATCATAACTGATCTTATTAATTTTCTACTTCAATATATTTTTTGTGTAAGGTCTTGGTTGAGATGACGAGTTGTTTTCCGTGTGGATCAAAAAAATTGTCAAAAATGACAAAATAAGAAAAAAAAGGTATTACTTTAAACAAAAAGATTTAACGTTTTTCTTCTTTTAACATAAAGCTTTCTTGGCATGAATAAGTTAATAAATAGTTGTACCAATAAATTCGATTTCAACAAAGTAATTTAAATTAGTAAATAATGAAATAAAAATATAAGTACTCACAATATACACCAACAATATATCAATACCTAATCTAATAGTTTTTTCCGATTTTGTTTTTATAATATAATATACAAAAGTCAGTGTCGCGAACGGGATTTGAACCCACGACCTTCGGCTGAATACGCCGCTACTCTACCACTTGAGCTATCGTGACTTCGATCTTCTCGGACAACCTTAATTGATTGAAATATATTAATTGGTCAAGCGGACCATGAAAACTGTTGAAGTTAATTAGCCAAAATGAAGTATATCTTCACTAAAGCTTCCCGTGGCCATTTCAATTGTCGCCAAGAATGATATAGATTACTCGACCTTGGAAAAATGGCAAAAAGGAGGGAAAATTCGAAAAGGTGAGGTTAAGATGGGAAGTTGTTTTCCGAGTGGATCGAAAAAATTGTCAAAAACGACAGAACAAGAAAAAAGAAGCATCCTTTTGAACTAAAAGATTTTTCGTTTTTCTTCTTTTTACATATAGCTTTCTTGGCATGGATAGGGATCGAAGTCACGATAGCTCATGTGGTACAGTAGCGGCGTATCTAGCCTAACGTCTTGGGTTCGAATCCTCCTCGTCACACTGACTTTTTTATCTCAATTAAAAACCTTAATTAATTGAAATGTATTAATTGGTCAAGCGGACCACGAAAACTAATTAATTTAATAATATATAAAATGGTTTAGCAAGCCAAATTCATTCAATTCGAAATAATTAAAATTTATTATTTAGTTATTTTATACATTAAAATTTGCATGATAAATTCACGAGGAAGCCAATAAATCGACGTTCCCAAATGTAGGTATGGCAAATATTGTTGTTTTATCCCTAATTAATCATTTTAAAACTCTAGGAAAGTCAAAAAATCAGTATTATCCGGGCCAACACGAAATAAAGATAAATAACACATACAATAATTATATTATTAGACAGCCGTTTTTAGTGTGAAGGTAACTGTCTAAGAGGATAAAAACTGACTGCCTAATTTTGATGAACGATCCATGGTCTGAGTGTAATAAGACCTACCACAGATTTTTCCCATTCGTCTGTGATAATCGTGATTGCAACATTTGGAAAAGAACGAAGGGAGGTTTAGATCGATAATGAGAAGGATCAGAATGGCAAAATGGCTTAATTTTGTACCAACAGTTTGTCGAAGACCCCTACGGCAATTTGCGTTTTCCACGGATTAGTAAATTAAATACCTGTCTGACCGTGTTGTGAATAAAACTGAATGTCAATCGTACTTTGATTTTAGTGTCCAGTTAAAAAAATTAATGTTCTGGTGAAACCGGTTCGAAACGTGAGATTGCCATCATGTCTTGTCGTTTTCAGTACTGATTTTAAATTGCAAATTTACATTCTGTGAGATTTTTGGTTTCGGCTTCGAGGTTTTCGGTATGTGTAATTTATGGAAATGTATCCAGAAGAGTCAACTGTTTGGATCCTGCCGTCGTGAATGATACTTCGGAATTTATTTACATATAAATATCGGTACTTTCTTCCGTTTTCTAAGGACTTATCCCGGGGGATAAGTTTCGGTCGTCTGCCTTATAATCTACGTCCTCGCGCTTTCCCAGTCCCACGCCCGAGCCCCATCCGGATTACCAGGGGAGGACCACGTTTACGAATTGAATTCCGCCGCAGCTATTGATTTTTTTACGGTGAAGAGAGCTCGGATAAAAGCGAGATCCGGTCTGCGTTGCTGGCCCGAGAGTAAACCAATTGTGAAAAAATAACAATACGGATGGTGCGAGACTGACGAGGTGTGCCGGGGGCGGGGTAAGGAGCGAGGTGGAAATCCAGAAGATTTTCTTTGTGTATTGACACTGGGGTAAGCCGCAAGCCTAATGGTATTACCGACAATAGCCCCTAGCACCGGAATCTGTTATAGAACCGTCCCTTTTCTATGTTTATTTAATTTCTCTTATTGCACTTTATTAAGTTGCCCGTTCTATCTCATTACCACGGCCTCATAACAAGCAACACAAACTGAACAACCACATACTCCATGGTATGGCTAAATCAACGCTAATCCGTTTTACAAGAATCTCTTTGTCTTGGCTAAACCGGTTTTCTACAAAAGAGAAAGTTTTATCTTTGGCCAAGGGCATATTAAATAATGAAAAAACAAACTGAAAGAAATTACTTTTTTCCAAGGGGCGAAGGGTGTCGGTCCCTCTCGACTTTAACTCCCAAGACGAAGGGTCCCAAGTTTGACGAAAGTTGTATGTAAAGGTGGCTATTGAATATAATAGGATGCGCCTGCTGTAATTGAAAAGTTATGATAATCTCGTTCACGTGCACGTCCTGCGAAAGGGGAGAATCTTGAACATTTGATATGTGAGGGTTTGATCCGGGATTACTGTTCATGACGAGCAGATTTATGTTTCGGCTGAGGTGCAAACAACCGTCTTTATGACGTGAATCTCGGGGTAATTTGTCTTTTTGCCACGTTCTGAAGGAATACACAATGGAAGAGCTTTTGAAATAGTCAAGAAACATTCATAATCAACAGAGAAGGGGAATAACATCTGGACAACAAATGCCGAAGGCACAAAACAGCCTAAAACAACCGACATTCATAGTCTTTTTTATAACCGGCAGATAAATAAATATATTTTATTACTATTATAATGCATAATACTATAAAGTCTATTACGTGTACTTAAGTCCATTATATTTAGTGGTTTGTTGACCAAATTACTTCTTTCAATGTTAGGCTTTGGTTGAAACGAAAAAGGTAGTACTGCGAGTGGATCTGGGTTGCTCAAGTGGTCAGAGCAACGGTGTATTGAGCCGAAGGTCGTGGGTTCGAATCCTGCTCGTGACGCTAACTTTTTCGTTTCAAACAAAACCCTAAATTGAAAGGATCATTGATTGAAATTATGAAAGTATATAAGTAGGTGATTTCAGTTGGTTTATTTAAAATATTCTCCAAAAGTAGAATTTCCCAATGAATTAAAAAACTTATAAGGTAAATACTGACAAAAAACCATGACTAAGAAAAAAAACAAAAGTTTATAGTAAAAAATTTAAGCTTTTCTCTTCTCGTGGTGTTCTTATGCCTACTACCGCGTCATTAGATTTACTTTCGCACGCATCATATAGTATCCAAAATTCTAGAATTACTTAGACCTTAATTTGAAAAAATCTATTTTCTTGTGAAGGTCAGCAGTTCTTATTTTCTTCTTGGGTAGCACGAAAGAACTTATTTTGCACTATTTGCACCTTTTTATAGCTGCTCGCGCTAGTTAAACATTAAACAAAAGCTTGTTTGCCCGACTCCAACACTGACTCTCAATTTAGTAGTGGAAACAGGTTTTTTTCCTGCTTTCATATTTTTTTCCTGTTAGTTTGTTAATATGTGTGATGGAATTTAATTTGCCGTCCAACCATAAACCTACCTTAGTAATTAACTGATTAATACAAAAGAATTATACTACCACGGTGCGACAAATCACCTTCAAGTACAGAGCATTATTCTTGTGCTAATAACAGTTCAGTTTTTAAAGGATTGATTTTTATTTTAATTTCTCTCTATACTAAAATTCCCACCAAATTAAGGTAGTTATTTTCATATAGCCTTTAATGTATAGTACATGTGCGCCATACATACAGTTTCTTACTGACGTTAATCAAAACTGGGTGTATAGTTCTTTTATACTTATACATCCAAAGAAAAACCTGGACATTTGTATTTTGTTGTTTATTTCAAAATCTATACATTTTTGTCGTTATATTAATTTCAATGTTAATTAATTAATTGTTATTAACGTTCTGTACGACTTCTCCACATGCGATCCCGGGCGTATTACCATAAACCAAAACGGACTTTTCTATGAAGAGAACAGTCCCCCATCGTTTAAATTGCGTATGGCCGCCTTTGAAGTCCACTACTAGAGAACCTGATGAGGCATGTCTACAGACTAGGATATTTTCACAAAGCCCTCTGAGGACTATTTTAGTGCTAACCATTGCCATTAAGGACCGTTTGGAGTTGACTACCTATCGAAGCTGTTGAATGACTGTTCCGTAGTACGGTAAGATCAATGAAACAATCGCTAAAAAGACGCCATCCATCGTTGCCCAAAGCGTCAGCCCAGACGTGATCTTCTCGACCTTGAAACCATCATTTCAAAAAAATTATTATTATTTCTTTCAATTAATTAACCTTTTTCTGTAAGGTCTCTCGGTTGGGATAGAAAAGGTACTGTCACGAGCGGGATTCGAACTCACGACTTTCGGCTCATAGCCATGACCTTACTTAAAAAGAATAATTAATTGAAAGAAGTAACTTGGTCCATTGATCTCTAAAACGGAAACGGATTATTGTTATTATTATTATTATTATTTGCTCTGGAAAGGTTAAAATGGAAATCATTTTGTTTACTTTTATCCTGAAGAATGTAAAAGGATTAATTTTACGTGTCAAAGGTATCGACTACATTTCTACTCAAAATACTCTGGATAACGGTCTTGGTGTGAGAGCAATTCATATCTAAGAACCTAGTTTTCGACCTATTTTCAGGTCATCAGCAGAGCAAATCATCTTACATATGCTTCTATTCTACATTGACGTAATTAGGATTTTACAGACGATTTCAAATTTCTTAGAAGACCGATTCACATTCCCAACATTCTCTACTGTTAATTACGGATTTTAGTTGAAATGAAAAAAGTTAATGATACGAGAGGGATTCGAACCCACGACCTTCGGCTAGATACGCCGCTGCTCTACTACCTGGCTATCGTGACCTCGATCCACTCGGACATCAACTCCCCATCTCAACCTCACCTTACGAGTTTTTTCATCTCAACTAAAATCCGTAATTAATTGTCATATGTTAATTTGTCGAGCGGACCACAAAAATAGTGAATTAAATCTCTACTGTTACAGTACTTGGCAATGATCGCATTAAAGTAGGTTAAAACTGGACTATACTACAAAGAAAATGGTTCGCTAAAACCCTCAAAATTTGGTGTTTCACCACAACCCAACTTGTACTTCGCCCGGAAAAGTATGTAAAACAAAGTTCACCCTCAGCGGTTTCTGAATAAGTGACTTTAAGAGTTAAGAGACTTAAGAAATGTTGTAAGCTTTTTGTATTAATAAGATACTAAAACTGAAAAATATGCGTTGTATTTTTGTTTGGATTTTATGATGTAGTTTTCATTTACCCACCACCTAAATAACCTAATAAACGTTCTACTGCCAAGGGGGGCGTCGGTGGCCGCAAGGTTTAGTCTTTGACACGGCGCTCATCACTGTAAGGTGAAGGTCCCGGGTTCGAATCCAGCGGCCCTGCATTCGAACCCGACATACTTACAAATGGGCTTTTTTTTTTCAAAAACACCGGCACCCTGAGGGTTTATATGACGTCTGCTGTTGCGAATCCTCGTAAAAAAAAGTTTTACTGTGGTTAATTCAACCTGAAGCAGGTGGTTAAAAAATCTACCTTACGTCTTATCTTTACTGTTATCGCTGTCTTTATCCAATAAAATAATATAATGATTGTATAACTTAAACAAATTCGGTTTTAAATTATTGAAAAAAAATTTACTTTTATTTAAATTTTTTTTTTTTTTTTTTTTTTTTTAAGAGAAATAGATTTGAGTATCTACTTTTTCTTTGTAAGATTGTTATCATTGTCGAGGGCCGATTCCTTTGTAATTTGGGAAAGCTGAAAAGTTTATTCCGGCTCCACCTTCCGTTTAATCCACAAATCGAGCTTTACTTCGGAGGGTTCCGTTTTGTAAAATTCGGCGTTCAAAGTTCACCCTTTTGTTAAGCCACCCTTCCCGACATTCACGATTCGCTGTAACCCTAGATTCTTTCAGGAGCGCTCTCTTCCCTTTTTATCCTCCTTCGCAAGCGTGGCCACGTGGCCAAAGCAGTGTGCCCTTACCGGTGGAAAAGGGTTTCAAATAAATTAGGCTCTCTTTGAAGGAAAAACATCTACGATCTTGTGCCTTGGAAAGCTTCAATTTTTACATCTCACAAACCTTTACAAAAAAATACTTAAAACCCTAAAATATTAATCATTCCTTTTATAGATAGAGGGACTTAAGAAAAATATATAAATTATAAATAAATTATATAAAAACAACAATAAACTGGTATCTGTCAGTAACCAGATAGTTTTGAAAGGCTTTTCAAAATTTTTCTATTTGATTACTAACGTACACAAGTTCATTATTGTTTTTATATATGCATTAATTTTATAGCACATAATCTTCTGGTTTTTTTGTTTACATTACGTACATGTTTACGAATTTGTTTACATAGTTGCATTCAATTGGCTTCAGGGCACTAGACTACTAGACCTTGCTTTTTTGATCTGCATTGTATATAAGAAACATTTTATATTAAAACATACATTAAACATACAATATTTTAGGGGAAACCTAGAAAAAAAAACCAAATAAAACAATAAGAAAAAAAGCAGACATTACAGAAAACGTAAAGATATTACACACAACATTAAATGCGTGTACATAAGATCGATAAAAACTAAAGAAAACAAGAATATTCAAGTACATACTATACACAATAAAATCACTATAGGACAAAGATATTTAAAAAAAAAGTTAAAAATTTTATGCTTGTATTTACGGTAGCTCAATTCTACCCTATTACAGCTCAAAATAGTTTGTATGTACAAATGAGCTATTTATTCATAAATTATAAAGATTTACAATTGTTCACAAAATGGGGTTGTTAAGTGAAATATGTTGAGGGTTACATCCAAGAAGAAAACCCTTCAATATTATTCTTCAATTCTTAGAGCTGCATAAACATAGAAAGAGATTTTTATCATATAAAATCGTAATTTCTAAACTTTAACGGTATTCTCGTGTAGAAATGTGTGGTGATTAGTGTTCGTTAATCGGTAATTATTTAGAGATCGTCAGATACGGTCTGGTGGGATGTAGGTTTCAGAAAAACATTTTCTTTATCTTGCCAACGTTTCGACTTTTATTGAGATCATCTTCAGTGCCTGGGATTTAAAAACATTGTTTACATTTAGAAAATACATTTCGGTTTTGGAAAAGTGAATTTATACATATATACAATGCAAAATATATTTTATATTCTACCAAAGTGTTTCTACTCGCTCAAAGTGTTTGTCTTCTGTGTAATTGTGCCATTGCGCGTCGTGTTAAGAGTGCCAGTGTGATATTACCATCCCAAAAGTTCTTTAAATGGTCTATGCTTTTGAGCATTTTTTATTGCGGGAATTAAAATTAAGTGAGGAATTCATTTCAAGGCAATTTACATATTTGGCGAATGGTATGCCGAGTTTTTGCTCCAATCTATCATTCGGCGTGATTCGCCAATTTTCCAAATATTTAAAACATCTATCTATATCTACTGGCAAATCTTTGCAGATACACTTAAAAATATATGCTCTTGTATTATCAGCAAAAAGAGCCAGTTTAGCAGTAGTAGTTGTTAGCTCTGTAAGGCCCTTTTTAAAAAACCTTAAATACGAATAACAGATCATTGGAAGTTTAATGCTATAAACTAGGCAACTAGAAAAAGTAGGTAATATTTTTAGTAAGTCTTCCCTTAAATTTCGCCCTTGTGCAAGCTAGAAATAATACATTGTGTAAACATTAATTATTATGCAATTTATCACCTAAGCAAGTACAAATGAATAACCGATTGGTTACTAAATTTTTTCTACAATTTGTCGCAGTCTTAGGCATAAATTTGATGTGCGTTGCACTTTTAAAGTTAACAAAGAAGAGGAAGGAAAAAACAGTTTACATGTGCCAACGACAAAATTCCATTTTCGAAAAAAAAAGTTCGGAAGACAATTCATTGGAAAGAAATTACATTTGACTTTTTCGGAATTGATGGTAGATTTTTATACCCAGTATAAACCGTATCGACGCAGATGTTGTATCGTGTTAAATTTGTGTAAATAAGTATCTACATGAAAGACATAAAAAATATTTTCATCTGCTAAACGCCTTTTCGAATATGTTTTTGTCCGTAATTGATTTTTTGAAATTCCAAAAATGAATAAAAGATCAGGATTGCTGGATTATCAGTCAGAAACGGCCTATCAGAAATCGTTTTATAAAATGAAGTTATAAACCATTAACACGATTCCAATTAATTATTTTTCTATCTAAACTTTAATTTAATTAACAAAAAAAGTTTGATAAAAATAATTATTTATTGGAATAAGTACTATGGTAAATTATGACCACTAAATATAAAAAGTTTGTGCAAATGCATGCATTATTTTGTTATGCTCATTGAGAAAAGATAAAGGCGTTTGAACATTTAAATATTAGGCTTAATTTGGATTTTATGTAGCTCTCATTGAGTAAGGTTGTACGGAATATCTGGTGTTGTAAAAAAATATTGTCTACATTTTATGAGGCTTATTGTATAACATGCTACATGTGAAACGTTGAGAGGGTCTTTTCCTTTTCCCCAGGGGAGTTTAATTTTACAGTAGGCGCCGTTCGTAGGGCTTAAGTAAATTCTGAGGCGTTCTGAGGGGAGAAATGCAAGATGAATATCATAACGGTTAAGATTCAGTGAGGGGTGAATGGCAATAAGCGCCCATCGTCAATAATTGGGAAACACGGCAGGTTTATTAAATCAAAGCCGTGTTTTCCGATGGTTCCGTTTGTCAAATTACGAGCCACCCCTGCCGGTTGAAATTCGAACATGCATTTTTCTTTTTGAAGGATGATCAAAGGGCGCGCGCTTCGTGCGAAAGGGTAGAACGAAGCGTTGGCGTAGGCACCATTACTGTTTCATGAGACGAAATCAAATCTTCTCGGTTTCCCGGGATGCAGCTGTACGTGACCTTCTCCCATCTGCCGCAAGGAATTTTTATTTGGGTCGTTCTAACCTGTTTAACGGCCATTGGCAACGGGAAGCTTTTTCCGTTATAAAAGGGGTAACGGAAACCGTACAAAATACGAAAAACGCAGTATAAGAAACAAAAATCTTCAATTATGTATTAAGAATCAGTCTTTAGCCTTCACAATGAAATATCACAATTTATTACTTTTGTTAAGAAGTTTCTTACCCTTCCAATACTGGAGAAATGCCAAAATGCGTCTAGCAGATTAAACTAGTAAGGTGTGCGGGCCAGGATGATCTAAAAGGACTTAAATAACGTTCATAACCCCTCAGATTTAACAAGTAATCTCATCGGGGGTCTTGAACATGACCAATGATCCTTTTAAATTTCAATCGACCATAAGGCAATATAATAATCACTCCATTTTATTTTAGCCCATTTTTATAATATGCAGGGTGACTGGCGATAAGTACTGAACATTTCAGTAAGTGTTTCTAGTTACCAAACGCAAAAAATCCTATAAATCCCTGTCCAAAACTCAATTGTAAAGAAGTAATTTCAGTTTTTTAAAATCTTTCCACGTAAACGGGGAACACACTTACCCGATGCAACGCAAGGTGAAACGCTACCCGATGGTACTCGACGCAAATCCAAAGTCCATTTTTCCTTAAGATTGTACCCCTATGCACATTTGTACGATAACACGCAACACTACCGTACGCTACGTAATCCCCACACTCGAGATGTTCGTCGGGTAGCATCGAGTACAGTCAAAGATAAAAGAACCGGACAATCGTATTTTCATTCAAACTGCATGTACTATGGTCGTTATATTAATTACAACAGACTTATTTTAATATAAACCGAATTTAACTGACAATTTCGGACTGACAAGTTATTTCATGGTTTTGCTCATAAAATTTAACTAACAATTTATTTCATGGCTTTCTCTTTAAATTACACCATTTTCGTCGGGTAATGTCAGACAGAACACTCATAATTTTTGTAGTTTACTTCAAACAAATTATATATAATTTTTTTGTTATATTAATTAGAACATTCATAATTTTAATGTCAAACAAAACGAGATGCAAAATGTGTAAGTTTTTAAAAATATATTTAATTATGATGGTTAGGGATGGTTAGGGGTTAGTTAAAATGTATCAAAACACCTGCATAACTTTATTTTAAAAAATTAAGTTTTAAAAACGATTTATTATTTGGTTGTGCTCAGAAAATTTAATAATAATTAATAAATTTTGCCCAAAATAATGCATTAAGAACAAAAGAGGCGTTGCGATTGTGATACCGATTTGCGATGCACGCTGTGTGACTGAACGTGTGGCGTGCGCTTGACGTCGCAAAGATGTGCATACCCCACCAAAACGTGAAAAGGGGTCGGGTAGCGTCGCATAGCGGTGCATAGGGTAAGTGTTCACCGCCTAAGTCCACTAAATTGCTTATAAACTTCAGAAATACGGACTGTAAAAAAACCTGTTTTATGCCGCATGAAAAACGTTGAATTTGCAGTAAAAAACTTATTTACATTACGTTCACAATGACCTAATAAAATTTAGATGCATTCCATTTCCTATTTTCTCTCATATCATTGCGCGTGATTTCAATTTTCACTATAAGCTGTTCCCTATTTTCAATGGGTGTGCGGTAAGCTGCGCTTTTCAGACCTCATACGTAAAAATCGAATGGGATCAAAACAGAACTCCTTGCTGGTCCCTGCCAAGAAAAAATGGCTACTGCCTGTTAAACGTTTTTATTAAAAATATAGCATGTACGATGTTCTTGGGTTGCTGCTTTCTTTGCGTTCGATAAACGTTTTTCAAACCTTGCAAAGGCGAGTCCACTAAGAAAAGTTCTAAAAAAAAGGCAAAAGTATGTGTATACTTAGAATAATTATAAATTAACGCAACTTTGGTGAAATCCCCGAAAACTTTGAAAATTCATTGCACCAGCCACAATTGTGTCTTAAAAAAATGGGTGTTCCCAATTGTTATTTTTGAGCGGTTACAGTGTATTCTAATTTTTAAACGGAAAAGTTTTTGGTCTTGTGTAAAATTTAATGTAGTTGCAAAATAAAGGTAAGATTTGTATTTTAATACGTTAAATAATTATTCAGAAATCGGGAGATGCGGTCTGGTGTGACGTAGGTTTCAAAAAAAATTTTCCTTATCCTGCCAACGTTTCGAAATTTATTGAGATCATCTTCAGGGCCTGGGATTTACAAACATTGTTTCAATTTAACAAATACATATAGGATGTAGAAAAAAGATCGCTTAAACAGAAGGTCCTGAAGATGATTTCAATAAAGATCGAAACGTTGGCACGACAAAGAAAATGTTTTTCTGAAACCTACATCACATCAGACCGCATCTCACGATTTCTGAATAATTTTCGACTAACGGACACTAATCACCACACATTTCCACAATAATGCCGGTAAAGTTTAGAAATTACGATTTTATATGACAAAATCTGTTTTTAGACTAAAATAACAAAAATGTTAATACCTCAGGAAACCTCTTTCTGGTGGCACTGGATTACATTTTATTCAATGAATCCACCATGGCAATATTTAAAAATGATTTAAACGCGTTACCCTTTGCACTTTTGCACAATGGGGATATTGTTCCAACAGCCAACAATTTTTTTTTCATAAATGGCCAATTCGCCATTGGCTGTGAGTATAGAAAAGTGTTTTACCATCGTTTTATACATATTCCGAAAGCGAATCTTATCTCGTAACGTGAAAATAGAAAATACACGACAAACTTTACGCCATTGCGTAAATCCGGTTTAAGCCAACGGAGTTGGAATACAAATTACCCAATACATGCTGCCCAAAGTTAGTATAAATTTATGAAATCTAGTTTTATGAAGAACGTATATCTTTTTCGACAGGGTTTACAAAATATATAATAATAAGAATGGTTATTTTACAGCAAAAGAAATGTATAAAAAAATGAATTGACATTACACAGCATGGTACATACTGTCTGCTGGAGGTTGAAGCTATATCACTACACCAACAAAATTAAAAAAAAATGAAATGTGTAATTGATACAAAAAAAAAAAAAAAAAAAAAAAAAGGTAAAAACTTAAAAATAATCTATTTAATTACATCACTAGTTCAAAACGATAAGCCAAAGCTTACCAAGTTCTAAGCAATTCTTTCCATTCAGAAATTCCATGGGCGGACCCAAGGGGGTGTAAAAGGGGATTACCCCACTCCACCACCACAACCTACTGAAGCTGTGATGTGTTGTTGTCTTGGTTTAACCTTAATTAATCCAAGAGTCTTATATTTCAGAATTATAAAACTTTGATCTGTTATCTCTGATAAACCTTACCTAAATTAAATCAGTTTCTTTTTAACTGGTCACGCTTTGGTTTTGTTTGACTCCGGCTCGATACTTCGAAAAGTCGATTTGATATCAAGAAACGTGTAAGTCGATTTGCAATGAAATTTGGCAGGGTGGTTAGGATTGTTTTTCAGCAGAGTTATAGGCCATCAAAATAAATAATTCGATCAAATTTGTTGCCATTTTTGCATTTTCTCCCGCACAACAGCCATCTCTATTCGGTTAACTTCACTCCTTCCTTGCTACGCCCTTCATTATTTATGTTCAAAATGTTGTTATCGATTTTAAGCTGGATTCTTCCTGCAACCTTTAAGCTCGGATTGGTTCAAAGCCAAGCAGTGTTTTAAATGCTTTCATAATTTGAAAAAATCCCATTTTTAATCGGAATTTTGTTCTCAAACACGGTATTTTTAAACCTAATTTCTTTCGCTTAAAATATACAATTAATTTATTTTTTACAATAAAATAAAACTTTTGCGTTTCCTAATATTTTGTTACAAATATGCCAATATTTTTTAAAATTAACAGAGAAATCACGGTAAAAAACAAAAGTCCTTTATTGTGTATATTATTAATAAATATGGGGTCGCCATCCCAGATCTTCTCCCGCAAATTTCTCATTGTTACCAAAAAGTAATAGTGAAGTTACGCGAGAAAATAGTTGATTAAATAGCTTAAATAAAATTTGAAACTAGGTAGTTAACTAGTAAACCGTTATTTTATTTTTGTTATTTTCTGAGGTTTACGTAAAAATGGCCAGGTTCTAATTTAATTTAACGCCAGCAGTTAATAAGAAACAAAAACGATTGGTTAATTTGGTATCATATTGCAATATGTTTGTGATGTTACGCTTTGTATAAAATAAATAATATAAACCTATGTTTAATTTTTAAAGTAGTAAATTTTTAGCATCCCTGGTTTGATTCCGCAAAAGATAGAAATCTATATCTTACTGCCGTGACTTTTTTTGTTGGTTTACGTTTTGTGCTAAATTGCAATCATTATAGACCATGATTTTGTCTTGACTGGACATGTCCTTGTGCTTTTCTGATTTCAGCCTTTAAACTTCTTATTCGAGCTTTCGATGTGATAACCTGTAAGTTGATGATTAATTTTTTTATTCGTTAATGATTGTGACTAAAAACATTTACACTTCAAACGGAAAACATATTTGAAATATTCAAAAATATGTTCCTTTTCGAAATTAAAGTCTTGAAACTTTTAAATCAAGTTATTTTTTCAGTTTTTTTCTTTTAAAGGAGGAGAAAGAATTGCGTTGGACCGTAAAAATGATGGGTAAATTTTTCTCTCGATTGATAGGTTTTTTAGTACTTTTATGCCTTAAAGAAATTGAAATTATTAACCCCCCCCGCTGATTAATCAAACTGGATTCGCCCTTGAGAAATTCAATTAGCCTGGTTCTGCTGAACCTTTCGTGCCCTGTATGGGGATCTAAATTCAGTGACAATGGGACACACAGCCAAGTAGTGGACTGCATCTCACTCTCCTCGAGGTTGCGGATTGAAACCTTAATTTTTTCCAAGAAGTTTGGTGAAGGTAGAACAACGCGCATCTTAACTTGAAAAACCAACTTAACTCAACGGAGTACTGTAATTCCTTTGGTTTGATGGTTTGATTGTCTAGCCGACCGCACATACTCATCCGATAACATTCTTCCATCCTCTGACGGATGTCCATCAACTAGCTTACACTGCACTTGTTTGCAAGTTGGTTTCTAAGTTCTAAATTGCACGAGTATCTGCCAAATTAATACAGTGCTTGAGCAAAAAAAAAAAAAAATTTATAACATCCAAATCGATCCAATACGAGAAAGGCGGTGCTGGTAAATTTAGAATTTTAATGCACTATCTAATATGATTTTTCCTTTATAAAGTAGTTGAAAATATGGCAAAGACATTATTAAATTATACCAGAAAGAAACGTCCGTGGAAAAGATTGTTTTAACTTGGAAGATTTTTCGTCCTTTTAATCTTTGTAATGCGTATAATGGAGTGTGCTGTGAGGCAGGGCGAAACATCCCGGTCCCTACAAATCTTGGCAAATCTCTGGAAAGGAACCAAGAGATAGACCAGCAAATCTCCGGTTTCTCGAGCGTGGACATATTAATTTGTTCGCAGGCGGTTTTAGCCGTTTCTCTGTGACCGTGAAGGGCGGGGTCGGTGGGCGAAGGGTGTGAGGGCGGCGCGGGCGGTACGTGTGAGGAGTGCTTTATCCGTGGGATGGGCTCTCTTTTCTTGTGAAAATTTGCAGCCGTCCCACTTTTTCTCTATCCTCGGGTGGTGAAAGTTTCCTTTTTCAATTGCCGACGCCCAACCCTCCGAGGCAGACCTCTCCTCCAAACAGAAAACATTTGGATTAAAGTGTTTCTTTTTCTTAGAGGGAGGAAAGAAGGTTGAAATATAATTTACATAATTTCAAACTGACTGAGAGTGCATTATTGAGAAATATACTACTATAAAACTGTGGCACATACTAAATCAATCATAGCAATTATTGCGCTAAAAATATTAAATAATTAATCATTAAAGAAATCTAATGCTCCAAACACCAAACAGACACACACTATGCAAAACAAACGAACGCAATAATAAAAAAAATATTTATAAATAAACTGTTACGTATAATAATGAAATTGAATTTTAATTGACAATAGTAATTATTTAAACTGATTTCACGATGTCACGATAGCACATGTGGTTAGAGCAGCGGCGTATTGAGCAGAAGGGCGTGGGTTCGAGTCCCCTCGTGCCACTAATTTTTCCCCTCATCCACAATTTACATACGAATTATTAACCAATTTAAATAATTACATTTAATTAAGAATAGCAAGTGCGATTATGATATATCTGTATAACAAATAAACGAATAAATAATAGAATTTTCGTTGTTGTGTTTTGTATACATATATATATATATATATATATATCTGTATAGATAATGTCT
>CM077103.1:30261135-30277034 GCA_039619505.1 Cimex hemipterus | reverse complement strand
TAAGTTTTTTTTTTTTTTTTTTTTTTTTTTTTTTTTTTTTTTTTTTTTTTTTGTACATGCATCAATATCTTGACAAATGTTTATAGACGTTATCAATTATTTCGTCCAATTAATTATTCTCTATACTTAACGGCTTAGTTGGGATGAAATTAATTGATTGAAGTAAGTTTGTCAATTGGACCACGAAATCATAAAATGGATTAATCGTAAATTATTTTTACTTTTATTTTAGCTGTGTTGAATGCAATTAATAATTCATTATCAGCAAGTGTATCACATATCCACATAAGACAAACCGTAGCAGAGAGGGTTAAGAGGTTCTTAAACAAGGTATAAAACGGGCATAAAAGCTGCGGCTGCCGTTGAGAGTCTTCGTTAAACCGATTTGAAACGGCCCTCTTGTAATTCCAAAAGCGGTTAGGGCGAACAAGGGCCTCTACCTGGATTTTACAACTGGCATCTGCCATCCTAAAAAAAGCCCTACATCCCAGTATTGTCGGAGGTGATGCTCAACACGGCCACCATGGCACGTGTATTTCACGGCTTCACACCTGCTCGTCCAGAATCGGTAGGATTGGGGTCGGGAATGAACAGTGGGTAAATTATGCGCATCTGAACAATAAAGCTTTTGAAAGAACGGGATACATGTTATTTTTATTGATCAGTTTTAAATTTCGGAGCAAATCAAAATTAACCCTTTAGTGATTTGGCCTAATAAGTATACAATTTGAGTAAAGATGAAATATTTGAGCAGGTGATTTTGCCTATGATCCCACTAAAGATCTCATCATTAAAAAACCAAGTTGATCCAAGTTTTGTTAAAGCATCAACTTAACAATGAAGGGTAGGGTTGAAAATCTATTATCGAGCCGCGTCACCTCAAACCGCCCTTACCTGTAGAGTAGAGGCTCGTATTAATGGAGCGTGACTTAAATAATTCCGTGACGCCATTGTTTCACTGAAACTCCAGCTCCAAGAGCACGTTAATTATGTACAAGTTGGCTATCTGAATTTCAGATTGTGGGCCCTCTAATGCATTAACGCCAGCGGAGGTAGTGAACGGTTCGTGATCTGAGGTGGGCTTTCACTCTGTTTCAAAGTCCCAGTTAGTCGATCACAACGTACTTTGAAATACCGGTTTTCAGTACGAAATTGTCCAAAAATTCAACATCACAATGAACATTTCATCTTTTATGTTTTATCTAAATCCTCACAAAAATAAGCATAATATTGGAGGTTTTTTATTAAAAACATTTATTTTGGAAAGTGTGGAGATGGTTTATCCGCAGTCTTGTCATCTTCGATCATCCTACTCTGCCCATTTTCGATTCTATCTCACCCCTGGACTTCATAAAACACGGAAATTCGCAAAACAAACCAAACCACCGAATATAGACCTGCCCAAGGTGGTTGTTACGACCAAACTACTATAAGATTTTTAGTATTCAACAGTCAAAGCTGCCAATTATCACCTACCTGCTGAAATATAAAATATATACCGCTGTTCCTTCTTTTCAAAAGTTTTGTAAAGAAATTTTTTTAGACAATTAATTGACAAACGTGGTTAATGACAGTTAAAGTTGAAAAAAGAAAGTATCATACCAAACCTCGTAAAAGTTTATTTTTTTTTTAACATAATTTAAAAATAACTAAATACCTATATGTTGGGTGGTTTCAGTGGGCTGTAGAAAATAAATTTAAAGCAGGGAAATGAAAGTAAAAATAAACTTCTGCTGCTGCTCAGAATCAAAACGAGGGGTACATGGGGGGGGGATGGAACGGAAAAGAGTGTAGAACGATGGAGGCATAAAGGATGGGAAACTAAGGATGAGCATCGATGGTAGGCGACCGATGCTCGATGTTTTCTACAACACGTCACTGTCTCGATGTTTCTAGACCATTAAAAGTGAGGTGTCAATCTTGTATAAACGTTTTCAATTGTTCCTAGTTTCCATTTTTGTGAATAGGCAAAGACCCATATTGTCCTGATATGAAAGTGACCTATCAGAACCTGCTAGGAGTTGTTCAGTTTGTAGTCTTAACGGCTCATCTATTCCCTCTGAACGATTAGTTTCCAAAGCTGGACAGATTGTTGCGAAAACCAGGCTTTGAGGACAAATTGGCTTTAAAGTTGCGTTTTTTTTTTGTTTTTTTTTTAATTCGTTCCGAAGAAAATGTGGTAGTGTTTCAGTGTAAAATTTGGATATATTAATAATAAATTAAATTAAGGATATGGTTGATTTTAGATAGGTACATGTTAAATATTTTCCTTTTTTTAAGAAAGGGAAAGTAATTTGGCTTTGGTGGATAATGGATGTTTTCCAAAAATCGGAATAAAACAGAGAATTATTTTTGAATTTAATTTAAAGGCACAAAATAATTTAACAATAGTCGATTTTTATTTAAAACGGGCCGAGAGATCTATGTCCAGCTAACTATAAATGAAACCAAAGGCAAAAATAATTCCTCATAAAAAAAAAAAAAAAAAACAATTTTTATTGGTCAGGTTCCTAATAAAGAGTCAGAAATGGCGAATTTTGAAAAATTAGCTTATGCTTCTAAAGTGGCAGATGGAAAATAATGTATGCATATGAAAATCATTTGGAGTTTGTGTAATGAGTACTCAAAAGAACCATCGATGTGGAACTATTTTCGATGGTCGTTACCACAATCGATGGTGTGGTTTTGATGGTTAATCGCTGGACCATCAATTTTTTTTTGTCGATGCTCATCCCTACGGGAAACCCTTACCTCGTCTAGGCACACTCCAGCGAGAGCTTCAGAGGGCGGATTCGCCACGACAGTCGCGAGAGAATTAATAAAATGAAATACTTTATCTCCGCTATGGACGATCTGCGGAAATCGCGATTTGATCGGGCCAATTGACCTACGAAGTTCACTCACCGATTGCTATGCAAGGACCAACGCGGGTCAAAGCAAACATAGACCGAACACAGGCCACTCGGTCCTGAGTTCAAAGGGCGCAAACACTATACAATTAAAATCTGTATATGTATTGTATAAAAATGTATATCCATATTAAGGCTCTAAGGGTGATCTTGGTTCTTAACGTGAAGCTATTGACGCAGATCTTAAAAAAGAACGTCAAACTCAACTAGATGCCACATTTTATGATGAATCACCATTTGGTGCAAGATGGAAGAATTGAAGTTATTCACGAGGTTAGTAAACCGTGTAAGCAGTACATCAACGGAAAAAATACATGGTACTTCGTTCAAAATCCAAAAAATTAATTTATAAAAACTAATGTGAAGAGATGAGCGACCGTTAATGGATAATTATTCAGATATCGTGAGATGCGGCCTGGTGTGATGTAGGTATCAGAAAAACATTTTCAACAGGCACTCTCAACACGACACGCAAGAATGGCACAATTACACAAAAGACAAACACTTTGAGCCCTGAAGATGATCTCAATAAAAGATCGAAACGTCGGCACGATAAAGAAAACGTTTTTCTGATACCTACATCACACCAGCCCGCATCTCATGATATCTGAATAATAAAAAAAATATTTACTTGTGACAGGAGGTGACGGAGAGTACTCTATTAGATTAGGTATTTTTTAAAAGATTCACTTTGATTCTGACAGTTTTGAGATCGTTTCGGAATATATACAAATACGACGAGGTTTTCGAAGAGGCGCAACCGTTATTCTGTCTATGAGAAGTTTCGTTTAAATAAATCAACGCTTGGCCGCACACTGCACGGCATACAAAGCACAAACTTTCTCATTGGTTTGAATCGAGATTCCTCTACCGCAAAGATTCTGCAGTCCGGACTTTTGTTCCATCACGCTAGAACCTCTTTAGCCAGAGAAACGTCCCACATTACATACACTGGATGGCTTTTAGCATCAACGGAAGAATATTCAATCTACAAAGCATAGTTAAAGTATGATAATATATTTGACGGAAAAGTATAGAAGTGGGAATAATAAATAAGCCCTTTTCTCGATATACACTGTAAAACTTACGAATTTTAAGCCGAAAACATTTCCAACCTTACTGACCTTTCTTCTTCAGACTAGTTACTTCTTCTTAAGAAAAAGGTTCCCTTAAAAGTAGCAAAAAAAATAACAAGAAGAAATTATTAAATCGTAATGAGGACTAGAGATAGTTATAAAAGAGTGGCCGTAAGGTCTCTTCCGCACCTCAATCTGAATAGATCTATAGTGCTCCTACAATTTTATAAATCACTTGCTAGTGTCAGGTTGTTAACCAATAATTATAGACTTGCCAGTGGCACTTTAGTGCATCTTGCTTGCGGCTTTTCCTCTATTAGTTCTAGGAATCTAAACATACGACTTCTTCCTGGCTGTATCCTGCAAGTGCTTCTTCTGTCTGTACCAGAAACCGGTGCTTGTAATTGCGGTTTCCCTTGAGTAATTCCTTTGTAAGTTTTGCTGATGGCATTTTGTGAATCTTCGCGTGCCTCAAGCCTGGGGTATTGTTCTAACAAGTTTTGTACCCATTAATCCATTATGCGATGTAACCTTTTTTTCTGGCACGGAGCCTGTGGCAATAGGGTTCGTGCCTAGGGAATCGACATTGGCTCTTTTTTTGGCCAAATATCCGCCATCTCATTGCCTCTGTCCCGAATGCTTATAGCCGGAACACATTACCAGATGTAACGCCATGCGACGTTACCCGTCACAAATCCAAAGTCCAATTTTCCATATGATTGTATTACCTCCGTGTCCGATGCTATGCAACAGTAACGTACACTACGGTCTGCGATCCCCACTGCATATATTTTCGTCCCGATGCATATACAATACCGAATTATCCTTAAGATTTTATTACCACTTTTCAAAACTACTAGATGCCATGCATCGCTACGCTTTTCTACGCTATGAGATGCAACCAAGTTTCAAGTGTCCTGTCTGGATTTTTGTCGAGTACAGTCGAAGACGAAAAACACCGGATAGTCATATTTTTATTTCAAACTATATGTTTTATTTTCGTTATATTAATTACAACATGCTTTAATACAAACCAAATTAACTGAGATCGAAAATTCGTCAGTTTTTATTTAAAAAATTAATTTTAATGTTTTGGTAGAAAATTGATGAAATAACTTTATTTAAAGAAATTAAATGTAATTGACAATTTATTACATGGTTCTGCTCATAAAATTTAACTAACAGTTTATTACATTTTTGCTCGAAATAATGCATCAAGAACAAAAGAGGTATTGCGATTGTGATACTGATTTTTGATACACGCTGTGTCCCTGCACGTGGCGTGCGTTTGACGTCGCATGGATGTTCACACCCTACCAACACGTGACAACGCGTCAGGCAGCGTTGCATCGGGTAAGTGTGTTCCGGGCTAGTCAGGTCATTGGTGTCACTGACTTCTGGCCAGGGATTCCATGCAATTCCGCTTTTTCCCTTTAGCTCACATGAGGCCTTAAGTGCCGCCTGTCTGTCGGAAACAATGGATATATTCGAGGAATATGTTCCTTAGCCTTTTAATTTCTCTGCCTCCATTGTAACGAGGATATATCGGACTATCAGGATGTTTATTCTTTTTACCTGTGTAATTTTTTTATATCTGAGAAGCATGTACGAAATCCGACAGTGAAATGTTTAGATAGATTTTTGTTTAAGTAGAATAACACTAATCAAATTTGTGTGGTGATTAGTGACCGTTAATCGATAATTATTTAGAAATCGTGCGGTGCGGTCTGGTGTGATGTAGGATTCAGACAAACATTTTCTTTATTGAGATCATCTTCAGGGCCTGGAAGGTACAAACAATATTTACATTTAGCAAATACATTTTGTATGTGGAATGTAATGCAAAACATATTTTTTATATGTAATCAACCAAAGTATTTCTACTCACTCAAAGTGTTTGTCTTCTCTATGGTGCCATTCTTGCGTGTCGCGTTGAGAGTGCCAGTGATATTTTGCTGTTTTATGTTTCTATATGTTGGATTTTGAAGGGGCGGGGAAGGAAGTCGGTATAGAAAAGACATTTTAGTTTAAGGCAAAGGGGAAAAATGTGTTGGTATGGTTCCGCACACTCACACAGAAGACAAACACTTGGAGAGTAGAAATACTTTGGTTTTATATATAAAACATATATGTTGCATTGTATAAATTCACTTTTCCACATCCAGAATGTATTTGCTAAATGTAAACATTGTTAGTAAAACCCAGGCCCTGAAGATGATCTGAATAAAGATCGAAACGTCAGCACGATAAAAAAATGTTTTTCTAAATCCTACATCACACCAACGACAATTCACGGTTTCTAAATAATTATTCGAATTATTTAATCACTAAACAAATTTCAAACCGTCAAAGCTTTAACCCTTATACTGTTCTTTGTTCAGTGTTGGCAAAAGATAAAAGCTTGTTTTCTTAGTTTTGTTAGAAAGAGCAGAACGTGGTTAAAGTTAAATGTACTGATTTGTAAACAGCCTTCCACCACTTGATTTACTCCCTATCCCGTTTGTAAAAAAACGGTCCTCGTACAACTTTAAAACACTCGGCTTTTGTCAGTCGAAAGTGTCACCGTCACGAGCTGGAATTAAACTCAAGCCGCACCTGTCGAAAAAGCTCGTGGAAAAAAGCTCGCGAGCCACGATGAGGTATAGCGTCTGCTTTGTTCCTGGGCAAATGAAAGGACTTTGTTCGTAGATGAATTACTAATGGGCAGCCCCTGTGGAGGTCGAGG
This sequence comes from Cimex hemipterus, assembly GCA_039619505.1. Classification (NCBI taxonomy): domain Eukaryota; kingdom Metazoa; phylum Arthropoda; class Insecta; order Hemiptera; family Cimicidae; genus Cimex; species Cimex hemipterus. Next base: position 30,270,324 of record CM077103.1, on the reverse strand, counting down.
GACTTAGCCATTAATAAGGGCGGACGGCGTATCAGGTGAAATAATTAAAAACTTTTGTTGGCTTATTTTACAGAAGCGACTTAAATTGAATGCTTTATTGTTCCCAATTTGCTAATTGAGGATTTTTTTTTCACGGGAGGAAATACTTTGCACCGACGTTTTTCCATCAACCTTTCAAAATGGTGTAATTAATTAACACTCAGGACCCCATACATTTTTTCTATCCATAACCCTTAACCGGTTTTACATCATATCATTTACTTACGTACATAATTCCGCTATAACTATATACAAAAACACGATGTAGTTTCCGTTGTATTAGTTCTTCTTTTAAAATTGTTTGATTAATTGTTTAATAATTTATTTGTATTATTTTAAAATTTTAAGTATTTTTTTAATAATTTTTCAAACCAAACTGCCCTTATTAAAAGTAATAAGTAACGATGATACAATTTAAATCTGTCATGTTTTTTTAATCGCCAATTTTTAAATTTCCTGTCGTCCTAAATCGAAGAATAGACGAAATAGATAGAGAAAGAGAGATAAGGTGATAAACATATGGAGAGAGTAAGAGAGGGAGAGAGAGAGAGAGAGAGAGAGAGAGAGAGAGAGAGAGAGGGATTAGACCAAGATCGAAGAGAAAAGAAGAAGAAGGTGAGAACGAGAGGAAAGCAAGCACAATATCTCTTAAAAATAAATATTTTTGCCTTCTAGACAGTCTGTCATTCCTGTTGAGAAATCATCTTTGCTAGAAATCGTAGGTCTATTCGGTTTTTCTACGATGTCTGTCATCTCGTTTCGCATTTTTTCTGTTATATGTTTCTAGGTTTGAGTGACTTCTCTCTTAATCTCTCCCACATACAATCACATTTTCTCTCTATCTTTCTTTTTGTATCTTTCTCTCTCTCTATCTCTCTTTCTCTCTCCCTTTCTATCTTTTTATCTTTCTATCTCTCATCCTCTCTCCTCCTGCGCTTCATCATCTGTGCATTCCACTATTTGCTTACAGTTTTTTTATTGAGTACAATGATGTTATTTTTATTTACACCTTTATTTTGTGTGTAGCGTAATTCTATTTTATGTTAATTTTAATTGGTATTGCGAATGGCCAGTTCTCTGGAAACATAAATGTGGAAATAAACACAATCAACATAAATAAATCGAGACACACAATCGATTCCAGGCATTTTGTCAAATCGAATTTTATAAATTGTAATCAATAATCCCTCTTTAAATAAAAACCAAATTTACCCTTCTCTCTTAATTTATCTCCTTTTATCTCTCCCCCTCTCTGTCGCTAATTATCTATGTTTTTCTATCTGTAGTACTGTCCTTGCTTGTATCTTCAACTATTTATCGACAGGGACATTAAAAATTGGCACAATCATGTCAGGATTAATTGTATGATCGTACGACTTTTTTTTTTAAAAAGTGGAGGTACTATATAAAATCAATGTTAATGATCAAAACCGTTGTTTTTATTAAACGGACCACATTGTCAAGTTTGAATACAAAATGTACAATTAACTTTTAATAATTAATAATAAACAATTGTCACGGGCATATGCAACAAAATCGGTTTCATTTTTTTATGCAGTTCTGTTGAACAATTGTAATTAAACCCTTTACGGCCATAAATTGATCGTGTTGAATAATTTATAATTGTTTTTTTATGTGGCCCAAAATTAATTTATTTTCAAAATGTTAGGTTTTTATTTTCAAATTTAACGATATTCATCTCGATCTGAAAACCAACTAATGTTAAACCGTCTATAATTTTAAATTTGTTTGTAATAAGCACAACTATTATCGAACTTTTGTTTGAACTACAACTATTTTGATAAATTGTCCCCATAAACTAATCTTCCTTTGTATACGTTCAGCTGGATTTTTTCTCAGGTTTACTCGGTCCGTTTAATTTTTATTTATCCTGGTCCCAAATGCCGGCCGAGACTGGATAAGTCGATTTCGTGATTCATCCCCGCTCGGGCATATTATTTTCGTAAGAATTATGAATGAGAATAATGGCCGGGCATCCTGCTTAGTAAATCCTGAATGTACCTCTGGGATTTCCGGGCCGGCTGGTGTGCATAAATAAATAATGGGCATGTGAAAATGTAAAAAGAAAAAAAAACCCCGAGATTTTCAATTATCGGCACACACAGCACGATTGTCAGTTCTCTTTCGTCTAAATGAACTATCATGAATTTGAATAAATTTAATTAATAAATTTCAGAAACTGTAGTGTTCATGAGGTACATTTCGAGAAATAAATAAGTTACATCTCGAAATAAAACCAAATTCAAATCTTGGAACTATATTTTCATGATATTTAAAAATCAGTTCCAAGCAACATCGAAAATGAGCTTCAATCATTGCTTTTTAATGTTGATAACTCATATTTAGAAAAAATTAAAAAATTATATACACATTAATATGTTTCGAAAATATATAATATAATGATCACATCAAACTGTTAAAGAAACACGATTCACGTAGACAAAAATAATTTATAAATTGATGATGAGCAATGATTCAATCACAATTGAAGGTTAAAACTTGATAATACTTAGAACTTCTTTTTCAAGATTTTTTTTATTCCCTGATATAGCTGCTGAGTCATACTGGCCACCGGAGGGTTGATACAGTTGACATTTTCACGGTGGGAGGATATATTTCATGACAAGGGAGACCGTAGTTGTGTTTAAATCGATATGCCCTGTTGAGATAAACTTTTAATAAAGGACTATACTATGTTGTATTGGCGCTAAAAAATTAGTTTAGAATAAGAGCTAATTCATTTGGGCGTTAATCGGTATAAGAAATAATGGCAATACATAATCTAGATTCATTAGAAAGTTTGGGACGTAAAAAAATTAATGATACAGGATTGTTTGCATGAGATGGCAGACGCTTATGGCCTATTCTTGGATATGTTTTCTTTTATTCTTGCACATCGCGCGTTTAACCCAGAGAAGAAATTTCGTAACATTAACTAAGCTTTTATTTAATAATTAACGCTTTACTTAATGCGATATTTAGATATTCGTCATGTACGTAGTCAATTTTTATTAAAGGAGATTTTATAAAGTTTATGGTTTTAATGTGTGCGCCTTCTTGAGTCAGGAAAGTATATATATTTTACCTAAAGCTGAAATCCTTTTACAAAAAATAAAATTTTTACACAAAGGACATTGTGTTCTATTAAATCGTATTATGGAATTTGTATTGTGATCTGTAACCATTCGAGATTAGTAATTCAGAAATAGTGAGATGCGGTCTGGTGTGATGTGGGTTTCAGAAAAACATTTTCTTTGTCGTGGCAACGTTTCGATCTTTATTGAGATCATCTTCAGGGCCTGGGATTTACAAACATTGTTTACATTTAACAAATAATGTTAGGATTATTAATGGAAAATAATTCCAGGATGTGGAAAAAATGTTTGTAAATCCCAGGCCCTGAAGATGATCTCAATAAAGATCGAAACGTTGCCACGACAAAGAAAATGTTTTTCTGAAACCTACATCTTACCGCATCTCACGTTTCCTGAATAATTATCGATTAACTTACCACCATATATTCCAGATTAGCTTTCAGCAGCTTATGCTACAATATTTCATTGAGGAAAGAAAAGGATTTATGTTCTTTAATTTAACAAAAAGCAGCAAGCAAATATAACAAGGTTTTATAAAAACCTTTGAAAAAATAAGGTAGAATAATAAACAACATTAATCATTGTGAGTTTCCTAATTTGTCAAATTTTATTAGAATTTTATATGTCGATACTCTTGTTAAATAATCATGATTATCGTGAGGCAAAATGTAAATCAGGCTATTTTTCCATGTATGTACCAATCGGCGAACCGTAAATTCCTTGTAAATGAAGACTGTCGATAGTAGTTTTTTCAGCAATATTTTTAAAACCTGAGCTTTTAAGTAGTCAATAAGTTGCATCATCATTTTTTATTCTATCTTTGAGTTTCAGACATTATTGTTTCTAGACAAATCGACCATTCCAGCCATTTGCAGACTGCCCATTCTCTTGTCTAAATAAGTTGAAACTTGGCATTCATAATTTAGAGAAAAAAAGTGTTCTTGAAATAAATTGAACGTAATTTTCCGTCGCATTAAGGATATATTTGACGCGTACCATTTTATAATGACACAGCGTTGATCGGGGAGGGTTTTTTTCAATTGGATTAAGTTTCATGCTGGGAATTGTATAGTTTGGAAAAGCGAAGCACAATGGGCCATTGTCCACCGCCAACACGACTACCTCGTGCTCAATCTCTATACAATATTACCCCAGGTTTTTGTGCTGGCGAACGGCGGTGTCGGCCGAAGGTGCAGGTGATGTATTGGAGCAACTTTGACATTTCAGGCCTAATGTAATTGACCTGTTTACCGTTCAGTTATCTTGTTTTTTGGGATTTTTTCAAATACGATAAAAGATTTTTGGGAACGCTGACCTCCTCTCAGATGGCGCTGTTCAGGCTGTTCAAATTTCAATTCCAAGACAAGTTAAACTTCCTGTTAGGGGGTGTCGGTAGCCGCAAGCTTCAGTCTTTGACACGGCGCTCATCACAGTAAGGTAAAGGTCCCGCGTTCGAATCCAGCGGCCCTCCGTTCGAACCCGACATACTTACAAATGGGCTTTTTTTCAAAAACACCGGCACCCTGAGGGTTTATATGACCTCTGCTGTTGCGAACCCTCGTAAAAAAAAATGAATAAATAAATAAAATAACATAAAAACCTTCCTTTATTCAGAATTCGTAATTTGATTTAATTCCACAGCATTTTATTTTGATTTAAATTCAATTTTGATTTAAAGCGGGTGTATTGTAAGGGCGCATCCTTGGTCCCATCTCTCTGCAGTGTACATTACACACATTCCTATCAATCCCGTTCCTGTTTGGAAGAATAGTTCTCTAAACTACTCTAACTTTTTACATGAGATTTGCTTGGTAGAATTTTTAGAGCTATTTAAGGAATTCCTTGCTCCTCTCCGGTATAAAAACATAAATAAAGATCATTTCTAGTGTTTCAAAACAACAAATTATATTAACTAATAATTTATAAGAAAAATAACATCAAAAGCAAGCCTCCGCTCATTTCATTCTCTATATAATTATCAGAAACTAGGCCGATTTTTTAAATCTAGTTTACAGTTATAGGTACTGTAATTAAGAAATCTATTTTGAGCCTATTCACTCCTGTGAATGTACAGGGTGGTACAGGTTGTCATGGGGGATTCGGTAAAGAAAACTTAGTTCAGTTCCACCTGAAGTCGGTTTCTATTTTGACTCATCTCCTGAGATATTAACATATTTGGGATTTTATTCTGAAATAAGATAAATAAAATATAAAGTCATATAGCACCATGACAGCAGGGACATTTAACGAGCAACACCCTGTATTTTTGACGGTGACCACAGAACAGAGTTTAATTCTGCGATGTGTAAAACGCAGAATTTTTATAAACAGTTAACATAATTAAATTCTTTTCATTTAAACATTGTAATATTTTATCATGAAGTATTTAATAATTATTCCTCAGTGAGTGGACGGAACGTTTTTTCATTTTTTTTCCTTAAATAGGTTTCACAAATTTGTAGTTAACTTTATTTTTTTGTTTTACATTGAACAAGAAAATAACGAAATACAATGCTCTCGGATTATATTGTATGGGAAAACAACTTATAATATTATATAAAAAGATTTACTAATAATTTCTTAACAAGTGGAACAAAACCGAAAGTGTACTTTTATCTCAATTTTACATTACAGTTTGAAACAAAACCAACTAAGCAAAATAATAATAAGGTTTTCTAGCACTAACACTGAATTAGTCAAGTGTCTGTAACATTGAAATAAAAAAGTTCAGATTTTTGGAAGAGAATTAACATCCATGTATGAAAAATATTGTGTCCTTCAATTATTGTAAAAAAACTCGCTATTTTCTTACATTCATTGTATGTAGAATTTTTTTCTTGAAAAATTATAGTAATCATTAGTTTTAAATATAAAGTTGATCTTAAGTAATTATTAATAAATTCTTTGGAATATTGAATATCTATTTTTGTCAGTATTAAATTTAAACTGAAGCTTAGGGCTCAAAATACCGCTTGAACTTCTGGTTTCAAACTTATTTAAAGTTCGTCGTCAATATTCTATTCCAGTGAGACGAGGAATGCGAACGAGGGTCTCTCCCAGCCAGTGCATGTGTTAAGCAATCTGTGATGGCAGATGTTGCGCGTTTATTGTCAGCAGAGGAAATTCCCTGCTGGGCTCGGGGACTTTATCTGGGGAAAGTGATGTTTTCCTTGGCAGTCTGGATAGCACGTGGCAATTATTTATGCCGACCTCTAAACGTCGACTTTTGTGGGAAACTCGGATTGACGGTGGATGAAGAAATATGTAAATAACACTTCCAAATACCATAATTTAAAATAAAAAGTAGGAGGAAAGAGTAAATAGAAATTAGTAAATGTTTAATATCCAGGAGGAAATTGTACCTTGATTCTTGCAATTCAGGATGAGATATTAAGTCACTATTGGCTAATAATTAGTGTGAATGTAAGTTATTAAGCATAAAATATTTGGCAAGTATATCTATATAAAACTCTGCAGTTGTGAATACTGTGTTCTTTACTTTGTCTGTCTTATTGATTTTAATATATGCGTTTTGTAGTGAGGTTATGACGGATTCTCTGTGGGCCCACTGGTCTTGCTCTTTGCTAGCAAGATATGCCGGATCGGTGCGCCTCGGAAAAACGGTGATTGTTGTCTGGGTCCTTGGACAAATCGGTCTGGAAGGTAACGATCGCGCGGACGCGACGGCGAAAGCTGGAACATCTCACCCTCCCGACCGGACAAGATAACGCAGGATAAATGGCAACGACAGTGGGCAGGGTCATCCGAGAGGCTCCTTCGAGTTATTTGCACGACCTGCAGATGTCCCCCCCGAGGATCCGAGGCGGGAAAGAAGGAATAGTTCTGAACAGATTAAGAACAGTCCATATGTGATTGACATGGGCAGCTGCTGGTGGGTCAATCCCCCCCTCCCGCAGGTGTCCGTTATGCAGAGAAGGTTGCTCGATGTTTCCCACATAATCGAAGCATGTCGTGCTTTGGCTTCCTATACGGCGCGAGTAGGCATTTTTTGGACACAGTAGTTTTTCAAGGAATTGCGAAATTTTTTTATTGTGTACAAAAATAAAGGTATTTTTTGTGTTTCTGTGTCTTGTATGAGTGAATGTATTTATTGGTGTGAACGTGGAGGGGCTGATGGCGGAGTAACTTCTCCATCGCCTGTCAGGTTGTGTGTATGACTTGGGCTGAGGGCGAAAATTTTAGCAAAATATCCCATCGACCCCAATCTAGGCAAGATTTTTACACGGACAAGGTAGGTGGAGGAATATCGAGTACTCTATCTACCAAACTGAATGTATTTATTTGTGTGATTGTGTATCAAGAGTGCAGTGGTATTATCTTAGTGCTTCGGGGATGAAATGGCAAAGCTGTCGGATGCCCGTGAACAGGACAAAGCTATGAATAGGTTTTTGAAACGTACAATAGAATAATGACAATAATACCTCCATGGCGAATTGGAATTGTTGATTATATATTTTCTCAAATATTTTGACCATCCCTTATTAAATTAATCCACCCAAGTGAGAAACGTAAGAAAAGACAGCGGTGAAAGAAGTCTTTGGGGTTATGGTATTGAAAGCCCTCAAAGGAAGAACGGAAGTTGAAGGAAACTTTCTTGAAGAGTCCACTGGAAATCGTAAGAAAACTTCTGATCAAACGCTAATCCTCGATAGATCCCCCTTGTACCCTGGGGGCACTTAATAACTCTTCTGACTTCTGTCGTATCGTCCGACCACAAAGGAAAAATCCCTAATTTTTGTGTTTTTTTTTGTTTTTTTTTTATTTCTGACTTGACTTTATTTCTCTTGACTTGCTTTCCCCGCCCCCGGTTCGTCGGTTTAAAGGGCAATATGGATCAAAGATAGGGCAGGTAGGAGAATAAATGAGCCGCTTGTTATTTCCCTATTTTTATACGTCGACGGAGGGAGGAGGTTCGCTACGGGAAAGCGATAAAATCATTTCAACACCCCTTCCTTCCAATTTGGGCCCCCATTGTACACCAAAAGGCAGTATTGACACAGGCGGACAGATATTTTTGACAAATTTGGACCTCATTTATTATAAGCAACGTTATTAAAACCATTTCCTCCATTGGTCTGGCAATTTCTATCGGTTGTATTTCATCAATTCCATAAATTTGAATCACAATTACGAAAAGAATCAGGATGGATTATCATTTTTATTTTATATTTGATGACAGAATGAAAAAAATTGAATCATTCTATAAGTCTTTTTTTCTTTATCCTTTAAGTGATCGACAAATTATTCAATTATTAATAATTATTATAATGTACGTATTATAGTGATTCTATGTATTATACAATATAATAAAGTAAACACACACACACTAGCTTAAATAAACGGATAATTCAAAAACTTTAAAATACCTAATATAACCTACCAAACTAAAACACTTGTATCAACAAATGAACACACAAACACATACTCGCTTATTCTCACTTCTTTCAGTCAAAAACACAAATGAAAGTTAAACAAACAAAATATATATGTATAATAATTATTATATATAACATATTAATAATATACTGTTGTATAGTTTTTTTGTTTTTGCTGTTGGATATATATGTTTTACCTTACTTTTTTCCAAATTTTTTCGTATTAATGTGTTTGAACTGTATGTTGTTTTCTTATTTTATTTCCTTGTATATAGCACGAAACGTTTGGGAAAAAGTAAGGTGAAACATACATGCTCAAATGCACTAATACTAGAAAATTAAAAAACTAAGGAAAAAAAGAACTTTAGGTTATTAAAGAATCAATTTTTTATACACATAAAAAAACTCACATAATTGAAAACAAATGAACTTATTTTTTTAAATTGGGACAAGAAAGAAAATTTCATGAACGAGAGAGATAGAGAGAGATGGAACAATAAAAAAATCATAAAAGGGAGAGAGAGAGAGAGAGAGAGAGACAGAGAGAGAGTGAGCGAGAGAGAAGGGACAAAAAAAATCATGAGAGAGAGAGAGAGAGAGAGAGAGAGAGAGAGAGAGAGAGAGAGGGAGAGAGAGAG